>PVIH01024801.1:0-21992 GCA_004025045.1 Sigmodon hispidus | reverse complement strand
CAGTTGTGGCACTTTGGTTTGTGTGTCTCCTGTCACCTCTCTGGTCAGGGTTTGATTCTGTCTTTCAGAGACCCCTGCAGTTGGTTTGCTCAGTTCACTCAGTTCGGGGTCGCAGTAGGGATCCTTGCAGATTCCCTCAGCAGCAGCAGGAGCTGTGGGTGTGGCCAGGTGCAGAGTTCAGCTGCCCCTGCTCCAGAGTGTGCTGGGATGCCGCAGAGAGCACCGGTCCTGTAGAGGTCACTTTCTTATGGGTCTTGTATGTCTAGTTTATACAACATACTGTCAGGCAGTTGAGGCAAGAACAGTTTCTTGTCCCATGACTAACTTTTGCTGCAAAGAAAGTAAAGTGCATGGAGTTTCTTTGATGCGCATTATTTTTTTTGAAGTAGATTTGTGCTTCCAAAAGCAGACCTGTCTCACAGTTCAGAAAAGTGTAAGTTCTTAAAATATTTTAAATGTCATATTCTGTAGGTCTTTCAAGTGTTTGAAGATTATCTAATTGAAATATATCTTTGTATATTTTTAAAAACTTAACTAATATGACTATAAGTTTGATTATCATAGATGACTTAATCTGCATTTTTAAATTATATATTATAATTTTAAATGAGTTATATAAACATAATACCTTAAACAGGAGTAGAAATATATATGTATTTTATTTCAGCATAACAAAATTGACCTTAAATTTGTATCAATAAACTAAAATTCATATTAATATAAAATTTTTAGATTAACAATTGTTTTTTGGATCAAAGTAGATTTAATAACTTTTTATCACTTTTATATCATATCTCCCTTTTTCCCTAGAAAGAGATTGACTATGACTATTAACTATTATAATTAAACATTTATAAATACTATTTTGGGAATTTGGGTATAGTTTTTATAAACTATTTTTTGTTGACTGGGGGCACTGGCAATCTTATGGGAGTCCTGAGCTTGGATTATTTTAGTTGGCAGCCTTGAAGTTGATATCGCAGTTTTTTTTACTAGAGATTTTTTAGGATTTTTTAAAATCAAACTAGATTAGCCTGGAAGCAATTTGTAGGTTCTCATCTTTTGTGGAAACAAAAGTAGAACTTCTTTTTAAAAGAACCATATTTTTAGACTTAAATTTTAAAGTCAAGATAACTTTAAAACATACATGTTGGTTTAACTTAGTAGAATTTATAATCAAATGTTCTTTTTAGTTAGCTCATTAACAGTTAAAAATGAAAAGGAAACACAATAATAGACATAATTTAGACCTTTGGGTGTTTTTATCTTTATGTGGCATACATTTATTTTATTTTTGAAGAACTTATTCTTAGATTTTTTTTTGCCTAGATAAGTTGGCCTGCCATAGGCCAAAACAATTCTTTTATCTAATGATAATTTATAACATACAAAAAGATACCTCACATAAGAGAAGACCATATTTATGTAAAACTGTACTAAGACCATAAGCAGTTCCTTGAATTTTCAAATCCTACAGAAACACACTAACGTCCCAACTTCTTTTCTGGTGCCTGAATGGCTGGCAGTATCCACTAAAAGCCCTCTGGCTCCCAAGACAGAGAATTGATCTACAAATCTACCACTTCAAAAGCCAGTGTGGTACAGATAAACTTGGAAACCTTCTGCAGTGACTGGTCACCATAGCAGGTTCATATACCTAAAGTCACTTGTATAGTGTTAGCAGGGTCTTTCAATCCCTGAAGATCCCCCTCCTCAGCCCTAGGCTTCCCCAAAGCATATATTTCTACCTCCACAAACTCTGGTTTGCTGCACCCTGGGTGTTACAGGTTCATGGTTGTTTCTTTATGCCATGTGATCCCTGCTTGATCATGGGATACAGACTCCACTACCCATCCTAAGGTAACTAAAAAGCATGATGGACTGTGACTAAAAAGAGTGTGTAAGAGTTTTCAGAGAGATTTAACTAAAAAGATGCACTCTGAATGTGAGCTGGGAGCCCAGATTGAATATAAAAAGGTAAAGGAGAAAGTGAGCTGAGCACCAGAATTCATCTCTCCGTATCCTAACTATGGACTCATAACCAGCTGCCTCATCTCTCTACCACCACAGCCTTGAGCTGCTCTCACCCACACCTTCCCTGCCATGATGGACTCCTCCTCAAAGCATTAGGAAAATCAACCCTTCCTGCCTTAGATTCTCATTACCAAACCCATCTATACAGTCTCATAACACACATATGAACTTCCCCAGAAGAACCTAAAAAACATCACCTAGAAGGTGGGAGGGTATCCCCAGAAAGGCAGGCACCCCAGCATTTTATTTTAGTGTTCTACACTGGAGTATGCCCTTGTCCTGACCATCTCTCTCATCTGATCTTACTTTCTGCTTCACAAGTAGAGTTGGGCTGGGTAAGTCCAGTACCCTGGCCTTGCAAGCAGTCTGCTTGAAGCCATTAGGATCAAGAAGACATCAGTCACAGCCCTCATAAGCTTGGTCAAATGTTTGACCTGAGCAGCACTGCCTTGGGTACAGGGTTCCAGAGAGTTTGTAGAGATTCTGAAGTTGGGATCTCCCTAGCCCTTTTTTCATCCTAAAGATACCATTGTTTGGGTATCTGCTGGAGAGAAGACCATACAACTCTCAGCTAACCTCTCCCCTTTGCTAGTTCTCTACAATGTACAAGAAACTGGCTATCAGGTCTCTGGGGACAGTGGCAAAGAATGGAAAGGGGGCATTTCACGGAGTCAAGAATGAAAGCTTGGCATAGAGATCTAGCTTAATGGGTAGAGTGCTTCTCTAGTATGCCCAAAACCCTGAGATTGATTTCTAACCTGGAATAAAACTGGGTGCAGTAGCTCATGCCTGTGATGCCAGCATTCAAGAGTAGAAGCACGAGTATCAAAAGTTCAAGGTCATCCTTAGCTACATGGTAAATGTGAAGACAGCTTGAGTTCTGTTCTTCATAGTCATCATGTTCAGAATTGGGATGGGTGATGGGTTATGTGTCACATGAATACAAAGAAACAATCATGGACCCTGTTGCAGTCAACAGGAAATCAGGGGCAACACAAATCAGAGTCTAGTGCTACAGAAATGTAAACTATGGGGTGAAGCCAGAGATAACATTTCTTGAATATTAAGAGGGCAGGAGGACCCTGGTCAAATAGACAAGTGACATTAGCCACTTGATGCCATAAATGAATACCTTGTGGCTAACTGTTCTCTCTTTTCCCCACTACCCTGTACTCATGTCTTCCTGGGAGCATTCTCACTCTCTCAGGCACCATATGGTGGTGGTGTTGCAAGACTGGAGAGCAGCCAGGAGTTGGCAAAAGCTGAGAGTGAAGATTATGGGCTTATGTGCTGAAACTGGCTCAAGAGACCTTAGCTCTTTCTTGATTTGATGGCTGGAGAGGGCTCCAGCTGCATGAAGAGTGGTCTCCCAGGGATGACAGATGGGCAGCCCAGGGAGAAGCCACATGGCAGGGCTTGTTATTAAATGCAGCTCATTAGATTTTATTCACAAGACGCTGCCGACTTGGCAGGGAAACACCTGTCCCCAGCAGGAACAGCCCACAGTGGACTATAGTGGGGAGGTTAGAACAGTGATATACCTCTCCCAGACCTTAAAGCCCCCATTTCTTTTAAAGTCACCACAGGGAAATCCTGAAAAGCATGTTGGCTGTGACCAAGGACCTTCATTTTCCAGCCTCCCCAGGGAAAGTGGAAGCAAGGCCAGGTCTCCCTGCTGGCAGAGGCTGGACTCTGAAACAACTTCACCAGGGACCAAATAGCAATCACTTTAAGCACTGTAGACTAAAACCTAACATGTGAATACAGTGTCAGAATTTGAAAATTTGAGAACGTAACCATTTAAAACTGTGAAAGTGGGGCTGGAGAGATGGCTCAGCGGTTAAGAGCACCGTCTGCTCTTTCAGAGGACCTGGGTTCGATTCCCCGCACCCACATGGCAGCTAACAACTGTCTGTAGTTCCAGTTCCAGGCAAACACCAAGGCAAATAAATAAATAAATAAAGTTAAAAAAATAAAATTGTAAAAGCCATTAATGGGCTATACAGACAGAAGGCCATAGTTTGCCAAGTCCTTGACCTCTCCTGGGTCAGAGTGCTATCAGAAGATGCCACCTGTGGCTCTCCTCTGGAGCAGTGCTCTCCTCTCATGAGGGCACTATGAAGGTTTCTGGGGAGAGCTGACCTTGCAATACTTGTATACATCAATCTCTGTCACAACACCTGCATTACTTCTCATTACTGTGACCAAATACTCAACCAGACAGGCAGGATTTATTCTAGTTCACAGTTTCATGCTGGAGAAAGCATATCAGTTGGACCATCACCCTCTAGTCTCAAATTGCAGAAATAAGCTCAAAGTGTACTACATAGGGAGCTCCAGCAGTGCTCAGTCTTGCTGTTGCCCCAATCTCTGTTTCCAGATATTATTGTCAGTGCTAGGCCTACTTGCCTAAATATCTTAGGATAACTCCATAGTCTGTCAGGAGTTACTTCTAGGTAGTCCCTAGGACCTATGCCAGCCACATATGCAGCCACATATGCACCCATTCTAATACTCTTACCTACTAAATGTTATTACCCTTCTCATTCTTGGAAAAATAGCAAAAAGAAGATTGAGTGTAGTACCAGGTAAGGTGGCCAGAAATCTTGCCAGGGACTCAAGTCAGTCCCTCACTTCACTTAGATCCATCTTCCTTTCCTGTAAAAGGTGTAGCCATGTGCTCAACTCATGTTGGTTGTAGAAGCACTAAATGTTGCTCATCTATACTTTGGCTCAGATTAGTCCTCAGTGGCCACTTACAAGATTCACATATGAAATGGCAGGGCAGAAATAGACAGAGACATGGATACAGGAGTAAAGGATGCAGAGAGGGCACTACCATGAGTGAGGCAGAGAAAGGTGCTGATCTGAGAAGAATGGGCGGGAACTCATGGGATGGCTGGAGACTGAGTTACCACTGTACCTCATTTCTCAGGGCAGCACCCACAGGTCCCTGACACAAAGGTGAAAGAGACATGGAGAAGTATTGTGATAATTATGGTGGAATGTTTTCTGTATGATGTAAATAAAGAACTGTTTGGCCCATGCACAGCACCGTAGAAGTGGGTAGAGAATCAGAGGGCAGGCAGGTAGAAAAGGGTGGAGTTAGTCACTCTCGATCCGTCCTCCACAGAAGAAGCATGTAGGAATCCAGGTGAGCCACGGGCTGTGGGCCATGTGGTGGGAGATTAATAGAAATGGGTTAATCTAAGAAGAAAGAGCTAGCTAGTAATGGGCATAAGACATGGACCAAACAGTGTAAAGGATATAAGTGTGTGATTCATTTCCTTGGGGGACAAAAGCCATGGGCACGAACCAGGTTCCAACTGCCACTGCGAGCCGCGCCAGGCACAAACCTCCTGGACCCAAAACGGGCTGGGAAAAACTTACTGCAACAGATAATATTAATAGTCAATTAGAACCTAGAATCATCTGAGAGATGGACTGCTATGCATGCCCTATGGAAGGTTATTTTGATTACATTCATTGAGATAAGAATTCCCTAGGACTGTGTATGTAGAGAAAAAGAACTGAGTAGAAGCATAGATTCATTACTGTCTTAGTCACTGTTCTATTACTATGAAAAGACACCATGTCTGAAGCAACTCATAAAAGAAAGCATTTAATTGCCGGAGAGCATGGTGGTAAGCATGCATGGTGCTGAAGTAGCTGAGAACTACATTCTGATCTGAAAGCAGAGGGGCTGAGGGTAGGGGTGAGGGTGAGGGGGTATCATGGGGGTGGGGATTTGGCATGGGCTTTTGAAACCTCAAAGCCCACCCCAGTGGCACACTTTCTTCAACAAGGCCACACCTAGTCCAACAAAGGAACACACCTTCTAAACCTTTTGAAACAGTGTCATTCCCTAGTGACTAAGCATTCAAATCTATGGGCCTATGAGGGAGGGGCATCCTTATTCAAACCACACAATTGTTCTCTGCTTTCTAATTGTGAATACAATGTGACCTGTTATACCAGGATTCTACTATCATGACTTCCCCCACACAAAGGACTAAACCCTAAACTGTAAAACAGAATAGGCTTTTTTTTTTCCCTGTAGGCTGCTCTTGACTGCATCAGAAAAAGTAACTAAAACAGGAGTGGTGGCAGGAAGGGTTGTAGTATGGGGAAAAGTTCTGACAAGGTGAGACATCAAGACAATTGTATCCAAGTATCTTTACAATTTCTCCCATCCCTGAGTGGGAACAGACACCACTCTGTGGCTGTGTCGGGGGAAGGCTCTACTACCAACCTGGAAGGATGAATAAGTAACTAAGTCCATACTCTTTTGGAGATATGAGTATCATCAGCCAAGACTTCTATAACATTCCTGATGCAACTCTGAAAACTAGATTGCACTACTGTAATGGCTGAATCTCAATCACCCAGAGAGACTACTGGAGACAGAGATGTCTGAAATGCACAAGAAGGGAGCTTGTTCTCTGTACTGCACGCATGCATGCACGCATGCACGCAGGCACGGGTGCGGTTCAGGGAAGAGCTGAGCACCCCAAGTTACACAAGCTTTTTATAGTAGAAATCCACAAGACAGGGTTACTTGAGGTCAAGGGCACAGCTGTGCTGTGGATGAACTCATGTTCAGGGACTTTTTACAGCCTAACATTCCTGGACCCCACCTGGGTGGTGGGACAGGCAGGTTTTTACTGCCTTAGGGTTGGATCATCCAGGTGTCCTTAGATAGGGCTTACCTCATTCTTTCTTGGAACTGGGCAAGCCCCTGCCAGGAATGTGAAACTGAACTCTATTTTAGTGCAAAATGGCTACTAGAATACAAAATGGGGTTTCTTGAACTTTATTTATTCTCTTTTATTTTCTTCTATGTTTATTCTCTTCACATACATTTGACTCTGTAAGAGGATTTGCTCATTCTTAATCACTTCTGCCATCTGAGTAAAGCCTAAAGCTCAAAAACATTTTAAAAGGCTCTTCCAAAAGACAACATACAAGAGTTTTCATAGCAGCTTCACTTATAATAGCCAAAACTATTACACAATAGCCACATGGTTGTGAATAAGAGAGTACATTTGGAGAATATTTCCATAGTAAAATGTTACTTCACACTAAGAAAGAACTGTTGACATGTAGAACAATAGGGTATGTCTCATCACCTTAAAAATGAGGCTAGAAGGTAGACTTTGTTGGGGTACTGGCTAGGAACAGGTTCACAGTAATGGTGGGAACATTTTAGATCTTGGTAACAGCAAGTAAGTATTGTGATGATATATTGCATATTTAATAAGTCTTTTGGTCTCTCTGAATCTGCCAATGGCCCATGATGGCTGGAGATCTGGGCATGGGAAGTAGCTTTTGCTCCTTGTTTCCTATATTTACAATGATGTCCCCAGCTAGGATGGCTTTGACTGTAAGTAGCATCTCAAACATGTGTATTAAACAGGAAATCATCAGAAACGGAGAGATGGTTCAGTAGTTAAGAGTGTTTCTGCTCTTGCAGAGAACTTGGGTTGTGTTCCCAGCACACAATCAAGCAGCTGACAACCACCCAATATTACTGACTTTGGTGATGGTGATGATGGTAGTGGCAATCATAATGATGACAACAATGATGGTGATAACTGCTTATAAAGATGATACTGGTTATAATGGTGATAACTGGGATGCTGTGATGATAATGATGATGATAGTAATGGTGATAATATTTAGTTCACTGAGTCTTTTTGTACGATATGCATTGCTGCACATGTATGATGTCATTTAATCCTCCAAAAATTATAAACCATGTGATTTTTAAAAAATGAGGCAAGGTCTCAATTAGTCTAGTCTAGCCTCAAGTTCTTTATGTATCCAATAATGATCTGGAACTTCTGAGCTTCTACTTACATTTCATAAATGCTGGGATAACAGGTTTTTTTCCTACCATGCTGTTAAATCAGTTGCTTTTATTATTGGCATGTAAAAGATACAGGAATTGAGATTTAGGGAGGTTCTTGGCTAAGGTCATTTGTTATGATCTACTTATGTGTCTCCTATTCTCAGCTCAATATTCACATATTGGGGCCCTAAACCCCAGTGTGACTATTTCAAGACACAACCTATGACATAATTAAGTTTACATTAAATTGTAAGTGTAGGGCTCCAACTCAGTATGATTGATGTTCTAACAAGAAGAGAAGGAAAGGCTGAAGAGATGATTCAGTAGTAGATGGCTAGTGGAGTACTAGCTGCTCTAACAGAGAACCCTGGTTCTATTTCTAGCACCCACATGGCAGCTCACAACCATCTGCAATTCTAGTTCCAAGGGATCCAATGCCCTCTTCTGGCTTCTGCAGATACTGCACACACAGTATACAAATATCCAGACAGGCAAAATATCCATACACATATTTTTTTAAAATAAGAGGAAGAAACAATAGGAGGAAAGAAAGTATAGACTTAGTAAGATGACAGCCATCTGCAACCCAAAGAGATCTTAGAAGCAACCAATCCTGCCTTCATTTGACCTTGAGCATCGATAATATTTGTATGGCAGCCCCAGCTAACCAATAAATACTAATGGAAAAAAACCAACATTAGAACAAGATAATTAGGTTCCAGGACAATATTCCTAAGTACTTTAGCACCTACAATCCAACCCTTTGTTTGCAGGGATGAGAAGTATTTATACAACTGGGGTAAGTATGAAGCATAGGTAGGTGCAAGACAGTCACTTCTCATACCATTCCCTTTCTTCTGTGAATGATAAGTGATAATCTGTTCAGGAGTAGCCAAGACCCATCCTTTGAATAGAACTGGTTCCAGGGAAATAGAAGTAAGAACAGTGAATGGCTAGAACCATCTGGCTAATTTGCAGGGCTGGGTCATGCCTAAAATGGCTGCAGGCCTGGAAGAGATTTGGACAAGAAATGGACAACACTATCACCATCTGCTTCCCATGGAAGGGTCTTGGATGCTACTCCAAGCAAATAGCTCTGAGTTCACTTCTGTGTAGCCTTGAGCAAGTCACTTCTGCTTCTGAGCCTGTTTTTCCATCTGCCACATAGAGAGGAGCATCTGACTCTGCAGTGGGGCTGTGAGGATGAGAGAAGTTGCTAAATGAGAAACTGCTTCACAGATGGTTTTAATCCAGTACCACTTAACCCCAGGGACCATCTAAATCTCCTTAGCATCATCAAAGCAAAATCCACAGTTACAAATCCCCTAGTAGATACCGCCAGTCTTTTCTGGAAGGAGCTGAGTATAAATTATAGATCATAGCTTCTTAGGTCAGCTGTGATTCTGGATCTTGCCCACCTACACACTGGGATCTGGGCTGGCTATCCTTAGAATGCTGTTAATGGCCTAAGGGGTTTCTACTCCCCTGCAGTGCCTACCTCATGTTTCAGATTTCCTGCCCAAAGAGAAAATGTTTCTTGCTCTGGTGTTGAGAACATGCACTAGAAAGACTTGCAAAAGCTCCTCCCATTGGACCCCAAGGCTTGGAAACCCCATATCTGAGCTCTAGCACCAGCTCCACTGAGTATGTTTATGTCTCTAACCTTGGGCAAAGACTCCCTATCAGAACATCCATGAAGAGAAGCAGAATCTCTTGATGATATTCTGTCTTTAAGAGGACAGTCTCTGAAGTATCTTACCTGCCTGTAGGATTCAAAGAGGCTCCATGGCTTCTATCATTTGGATCCCACCCACACTAAAGTCATGCTTCCAAAGCCATATGACACAATAATAGTATCTCTTTCCATTTCCAAGCTTGCTTCCAGAAACCCCAATCAGAAGAGTAGAAGAGCATTGGCTCATGCTGTCACCTTCAGTTTTGTCCTTTTACAAGTTGTGCTTCCCCTCTAAGTTCTTTTCCACTTGCTGTTGACATCCACATCACCAATGTTGTGCACAAACTAAAGAAGATGATGCACCAAAATGCTTAGTACAAGCCTGACAGGTGATTATCAATCACATGTCAGCTAGGTGATACAGACCTGGGCTTCCCAGGGTTGTGACAGTGAAGGCTTTGTCTTTGTGCCTTGGACACTTTAGTCTCTTCAGTCCTACTTGGAGAATGTGTGCAGGTGGCCTTGAGAAACACAAGAGATGCAAGAAGGCTTGGATCACTTAACATTGGCCTGACCAGGAGAATGGAGAGCAGAACTCAGCTTGCAGGGAATACAGTTTCTGGCATCAGCAATACTTCTATGGTCTTCTCTGGGATTGTGTTCTCATCTTAAAGACTCATTATCTTTACCACAGAGCTCTATGGAACCAAATAAGATACCAGAGGGAAAGACTTTGTAGACCACTGTGAGATGGACCACTTAAAAGGAAATATTTATGAGAATGTCGCTAACAATGAGTCTACTCATTACAACCCAGCCTTGTTCCTAGCAAGTTCAAAGACACTCCAGCTATTAAACTCTCTGTTAAAAATATCCAGGTAACATTCAATTCTTCTGCTTCAGATCTTTGTATTTGAAGTAAATAAAGTAAAATTACCCAGCACAGGAGCTGGCAATAAAGTGCTTGATGAAAGGACCCATTCATCTCTCCTCCAGTTTAGGTTTTTAACTACCACTACAAATCACCCATCACCACTTTCATTGAATTAAATTGTAAGGAAAATTAAGAAACAGCTCAGATTTTAATCAGTGTTTGCCTTGACCATGAAAAAGAGACTCCTTTGCCGGTCTCTAATCAGGAGTGTTAATAATCTTGGTTACATGCTAGCAAATTAATTATGAGCTAATGAAGTTAAAGGAGGTCATTTGTTAAGGGAAATGGATCACATATTGTTAACTTAGAGGAATTAAATAGAAAACCACTGTTAGAAAAATGGTTTTTAAAATTAAACCCAATATTTGATTTGTAAAGTTGCCCAAAGGACAGGATGTATAACAAATTCTACAGATTACAGAGGGCATCACTCTGAACACCATTTGCATCTGTTGGGTTGTTAGGGTTGATAGCCAGTAACTCTTAGAAGTTTCCTTTCTTAGTATGTGTGCATTTGAGTTATTGGAAGGGAGTTGAGATAATTTAGTTGAGTACATGAAAAAGACAGTTGGGGGCTGGGAAGATAGCTCAGTCAATAAAGTGTTTGTCTTAAAAGCATAAAGGCCTGAACTCAATTCCCCCAGAACCCATATGAAAAAGCTGGGTACAGTGGCATGTGCATATAATCTCAGCACTGAAGAGACAGAGATAAGCATTCTTGGGGATCACTAACTGATCAGTCTATTCAAATAAGCAATTTTAAAGCCAGTGAGAAGTACTGTCTCAACAAATAAAACAAGGTAGATGTCATCCTAAAAAATGAAATCCCAGACAGATCTCTGACTTCCACACATACATGCACACATGTACAGGTACACCTATACAACACACAAGCACATATATATATATGTACATGCATATGCAAAAAAGGCAGAAGAGTAATTGGAAAGTGTGTGCAGAGAGAAAGTCATCTTGTGAAGAACAGAACATAAATACCCTAACCCTGTAGCCTCTAGCCCAGCTCTAAAGCAGTGCTGTATTCCCCAAACATGAACACAGTGTGGTGAATGAAAATTGCCACAATGGCTCAGTTTTCCAAACACTGAATAAGAGACAGGATTCCTGTATTAGTCAACAGTTGGTTCTACATTTGGTAACACAAGCCAAGAGAACTAAGTAACATCTCCCCATGTCTGCCTGCTGTGATGAGCCATGTCTGTGATGCAGAAAGAGGGGAGCAGACTGAACTCTCTAGTGTGAAGTGTGTCCAAGGATTTGAGTGCCCTGGAGAGGGTGATGAAAACAGCTAGTTTCCTCTGTGTTAGTTACTTGTCTCACTACTATGGCCAAATAGTGGGCAAGAAGCAACTTAAGGGAAGATTTATTTAGGGCCATGAATTGAGGGTACAGTACATTATGCCAAGGAAGGTCTGGATAAAAGCTTGGCTCTCAGCTGTGATGGTGGGAGCATGAGGCTTCCTGCTCATATCTGGGCAAATTAGGAAGCAAAGACCAGTCAGCAAGTGGGACCAGGCTATAAACCTCAAGGATCACCCTTGGTGAGGTTCTACCTCCTAAAGGTCATATGACCTCCCAAAACAGCACCACCAGCTAAGTGCTCAAACACATGGAACCTATAAGGGACATTTCACATTCAAACCACAACTCCTGTCAGTGTTCCTTTTACCTGTTCTTAGTAGACTCTCCAGTTGACTCACCCATTTAGAAAACCTTACACCTAAGTAATGAAATCTCAGTCAGGAAAATGTGGGCAGAGAAAGGTAGATGGTAATAATTTCTGAAGAAAACAGCAAATTTATTATTTACTTTTCTCTACCTTTTTTCTTACAGGGTTATAGACATAATGGCTGGAACTTCAATGTTGAACAATTTTGAGGAAGAGACAGTCTTGAAGATGAAAGCCATTCACTCACTGATGGTGGCAGTATAGAAAAGGCAGACGCCTAGGCTCCTGAATGCTGTAGCACTCTGTGCAAGCCCTTCACCACCTTCAGATGCATTGCTACATGAGATGAAAAAATACATGATGTTACATATTTGCATTGTTCTTGGTAGATGGTGAAGTGGGGATCTTTGTTCTGAATGCTCTCTACAAGTCACACAACAAGGAATGTGATCATCTGAGTATGGGCAGCAAATACCTCCTGTAGTGGGTATTTATTCCACCTATGGCCTTGGGATACCAGCTCCAAGGGCATAACCTCTTGGCTATCTTAAGGTCTAGGGAGCACATTCTCTCTCTCTCTCTCTCTCTCTCTCTCTCTCTCTCTCTCTCTCTCTCTCTCTCTCTGTCTCTGTCTCTGTCTCTGTCTCTAATATTGAAGAACATGGAGCAAGAAACAACCACTAATGATGAGAAACTCTTGTGAAAGGGAATGCAAAAATCCAGCCATGATGACCACTAAGGACGTTTTAGACATGCTGTCCCTGCTGTTCCTCTTCCCAGTGATTTATAGCATTTCAGCCTCTTTGAGGTTCTAGCTCACCTTTGTGCTCAGGAAAACAGACCTTAATAGTCCTGGAACACTGATGGGAACTTGGCTAAAGGATCCTTGGCTTTCTATACTCCATAGGACTAGTTAACTTTTTTAATTGTAATAAAATTTCTGACAGAAGCAATTTTGGGGAGGAAAAACTGATTTTGGCTCACAGTTCTAGTGGATATCAGTCCATGGTGGTGAAGAGAACATGATATTTAGAGCAAGTCTGTCTGGGTACTTGGAGCTTGTAGCATGTTTGTTCACAACAAGGTGGATCAAGAAGCAGAAGAAATGGAATCACAGTGAGACTGGAAGTGCCCCCAGTTCTGCCAGCCAGTCCCTGCAATATCCCTAAGCAAACCCCCTCCTGTTTGGAGACAAAGCACTAATATATGAACTGGGCCCCAGGAATATTTTAGATCCAAATCTTAGCATTTTGCTCTAGCCTCTGCAGGCTCATGACATCTCATACAAGAAAATAAGTACAATTCAGTTCAACTACAAGAGACCCAATAGTTTCAACAGTCCAACATTTCAAAGTCTCTTCTGATATTCGAAGCAAACTCTTAGCTGTGAAGTACCTACAAAAACAAAATAGTAAGTTACATCTTTTCAATGTACAATGAAATAGAGTAAATATTTTCATTAAAGAGAGGAAAAGGAGAATAGAAAAGACAGGACCAAACAAGACCAAAAGCTGAACATGGTGGTAGACAGTAAATCCTGTAACTTCATGTCTAGCTTCCAGGGCACAAGAGGATGTGATGTGTACTCTAGTAGGCTTGGCAGCCCTACCCCTATGGCTCTGCCACCTGCAGCATGGGGGCTCCCTCTTGGGCTTGATCCACTCAGTGCTTGATATTTATTTTAGAAGATACCCCACATTCTTAGAATTGCTAATACTCCAAGGTTTCCACTTAGTTAAGATTCTCCTACCATCTACTAAGGAGCTTCACATAGGAAATCTGTTCCTACTACATATTGTCTAGCATGGCTTATTCCTGAAACTTGATATTTTTCTTCAGGGCTCTATGATCCTCTCACAGTTGTATTCTGCACACCTTAAAGCCAATACCATGTGCATGATGCCAAGTCTGCTGCCAGCTTAAGTAGTAGCTGAACTCCCACTAATCATGGCTACAGTAGCCTCTGAGTGCCTGTATATCTGAAGCTGGGAAAACACTTACCTAGGCTACCCTATGTAACCCAAAGTTTTCTGACCTGTCTGGACCCTCACAGAGGAACCTTTCCCATCTGTGGTCATGCAGTCACTTATAAAATTATTACTAAGAATCTTATATTAATTACAAACTTTTTGGCCTATGGTTTAAGTTCATTACTGACTAGCTCTTAAAACTTAATTCAACCGATTTTTAATAATCTATTGTATTATCATGTGTTCTATGCTTTACCTGTGTTCCATTATATTTTGCCTTGTGGACAGCAGCTTGCAGCTTTTCTCTGACTCTGCCCTTCTTCTTTATTAACAAATGGTAATAAAGTATGTTCACAGCATACAGAAAGACACCCCACATCAACCCTATTCAAGCAGGGAGCCCCAGCACTTTTCTTTAAGTACTATTAATGAAGCATTCATTTGGGGAGGAGTCTTTCCCTTAAGCTATCTTTTCCTATGTTCTAGTGCAAAAAACTTGGTTTCTCTTCAATGGTTTGTCCACACCCACCCTGCTCACTATTTTAAGTGTACTCTTGGTCCTTTCCATACCAAATTCCATGTTTTTTATATCTCTCTGCCATGTGCTTTTTGCTCTAGATATTCAGTGTAAAACTGACAAAAAGCAGCAAGAAACAACCATGCCACTGCCTGGCTATTTTTGTGTCTTGGAATTACTTCTGCCAAATGAATTAGTCCTTTGTTTTTAAACTCATCCTCACTCAGATTTTCAGTACAGGAGCAAAATATAGTCAGATTATTTGGCAGTTGTATGTTATTTGGCAACATATAACAAATGGCATCTAGTCAATTCTCAATTGAGTCTTCGTTTCTCTCCAAAACCTCTTTGAGTACAGTGTTTGCTATCTGCATTTCCACTGAATGTCACCATAAAATTCCAAAATCTTAAAGCATTCTCTAGCTTGCCACTTGAAACTCACCTATAATCCAGTTCTGAAGGCCATAACTATATGATCAGTTACATCATACAACAACCTCACTTTTTAGTATCAATTTTTGACATTAGATACTTTTGTCATTGCTATGATGACAAAATACATAAGAAAGGCAGGTGACTTAGAAAGGAAGGATTTATATTGGCTCACAGTTTCAGGGATATCAGTTCATCATGGCAGTGAAGACATAGCAGCTGAAGTGGCTCTATCTGTGGTTGTGGAAACATTCAGCATGGCTACTCACATGGATAAGGAAGCAGAAAGAACAGGACTAGAAATAGGGCTAGGCTACAATCCTCAAAAGCCCATCACTAATGGGCCTTATCCATCAGGCCCCACAATCTTCAAAAACAACATAACCAATTGGGGCCCAGGTGTCCAAACACATATGTTTGGGGATACATTTCATATCCAAAGTGATGCCATTGTGGTGCTCTCCTACCAAGACCTGTAAATCTGCCCATATGATTCTAAGAGTTAGGCCAGAAACTACTGTCAGGAGCTATTTTAACTGGGCAAAGATGTGTTACATTTGTTTATGCTGCAGATTATTTCTTTAACTGTGTAAAGTTACGTTACTTTTGGTTTTGCTGCATTTGTCTCACTTTGATTGCCTAAGGCATCTGATTGGTCTAATAGTTACGCAGAGAAAGGATATGCAGGCCTGGTGGGCAGAGAGAACAAACTGGAGGAGAAAGAAGAGAAAAAACTGGGAGAAAGAACGAGGGACACACCTGGGGCCAGAGGCTAAGCAGGCATGAGAAGCAGTGAAAGTACAGGAAGAAAGAAAAGTAGAAAGCCCCTAGGCAAAAGGTAGATACAGAGAAACAAATTAAGTTAAAAGATCTAAGGCCCAGCATTCAAAACTAATAAGAAGTCTCTGTGTCATGATTTGGGAGCTGAAAAAAAAAAAAACCAAAAAATAGGTATAGCTTTCTTTATGCACATGGTAAAGATGGGCTACGGAAGCCTCCTATCCACTTTTCTTTGAGTAGTATGGGCCTCAGTGATGACCTCACTTCTCCATGTGACATCAAGGAGAAACTGGAGGCAAGAGTGGTAGAGATGTGCCCAATTTTTAACCCAACAGGGTCAGAGGCCAACCAGGACTCCTCTGGGCTCTCCTAACCTATCTTCATCCAAGGATGGATTAATGGAAACCCTTAGTTATAGGGGCCTTGTTAGTTAAGGGTCAGGGAGTCTTTTCATGACACCTCTTCATAGCTCACAAGCATTCTCAGCCATATTCTAGAAAGTCTGTCCACTAAAATATGTATGCATAAATCAGATTTTCTGGTAGCCACAGTAAGCAAAAGAAAACAGATAAAATTGATTTTCATATTTTAATTATATTGTCTTCAAAATAGTGCCATTTGCTAAAATTACTCTTTATTTATTGTTAATGTCAAAGAGCATAGGTGCACATGAGTGCAGGTAGGCTCCCACAGAGTCATCAGATCCTCTGGATCTGGGGTTACAGGTGGTTATGAGCCACTAGATGTGGGTGTGGGTGCTGGAAACCAAACTGGGTCCTCTAAAAGAGCAGTATGGGCTTTTAACCACTGCACCATCTCCCCAGTTATATCCTTTGCCTGTTTTAAAAATTGAGGGGTCTACTTTAATGTTATTCTTATTGAGACTATAAATATATCAGTTCTTTGTTAAACATGAAGTTTGACACCTATGCCTCTTTCTCTGTGTATGCTGCTTTGCGTTAATATGAGTTGTTTTTAAACACTCTAGTATGCCAGCCTTGCTGTTTATAGCATACAGATTTCTCCTTTCTTTTTTTTACACTTACCAAAAAAGGTATGCATTCCCCCAAGATGACAAAAATACTTGCCTATATTTTCTACAAAGATTATTCTATTCTAGTTCTTGTTTAGTAATGTGTTCATCTGGAGCATATCTCTACCCAGTATAATTCTTATACTTACAAAAACATGATGCTAACCCTGATGCCTAGCTGGAGTAAAAGCAGCTCCCAAAGGGTACTGGAAATGATGAGAAAAAAGTTCTTCAGAAAGGACCAGAAATTACTCATAGGTGGGAAATGCAGAAATACCAGGAGGAAAGAGCTCCACTGACTAAGCAGAGCAGGCAAGTAACAGCAAGAACAGAGGACAAGAGCACAGGCTAAGACTCCTGCCACTCTCCTGCCTCTTCCACAGCCACCAGCCAGAAATTTAACTAAAGGAATATTTTTTCTCATCCCTTGGAATCTTTGTTTATCACCACCAGTAAAATAAGGTTCTTAATGACAAATGGCATTGTAGTTGGTTCTAAACACCCTCTCTGTGTCTCCACATCCTACTCTCTAAAGGGTTCAGCCCACTGTGACTCCTGTGGTGATCACATAAGCCAATATTCAGGGGCTGGCAACAATGGCTGAGGAGGACACCTTTCTTGGTTTTGTGGTGCTGAGCTGGACCGTTCTCACCTAGAATCATCCTGGTCCTTGAAGTCAGATATCACCTGGAGCTACAGTGAAGGCTTCACTAAGCCAGACATCTAGCATTGGAAGGGACCACTGGTGGGGCAAAGCTGCTTTGGGAAGGTAGATTTCTTACCTGAGTTATTAGAGTCAGGGCCTAGACCCTGGAAGCCCTAGCTGGCTAGGCTGGTTCACCTGTCTTCAATAGGTCATTTAAACAAACAAAGCAATAGTAAAAAGCAGAAAGGGAGGAAATTATTTAATGTGACCATATAGGGGAAAAGAGCAAAAAGAGCCAGTGAGTCCTCACCCAAGTTCATCTTTGCAGTTCTAAATGAGGTCTAAGTTTGAATAGAGGGCAAGAGATATGCATAACTAAGCAGCCTTACTCAGAGTATATTCTACCCATCAACATTGACTGGGCTTCAGTCTCTTCTGAAAAGTGGTATGATAAGTTGTCAGAACTGTGTGAAGCCTCCTTACAGGAAATATGTTCCTCCTCTGGCTAGTACGAGGCCTTTCCTTCTCTCCACAATAAAATTCTAGAGGAAAATCCAATTCCTTGAGGACCATTTTTCTTTCAATAGTCTAAGAGCCAAATGGAAACAAACATCTCTTTTGAATTATCTTCATTTCTGCCAGGAAAGCTACAGTCAGCAATGATCTCTAATAAAGTGACTTTTGAGCTAATGCCTGATTGGTGAAGGACATAAGACTGGGGGAAGATTGTCTGTCTTCAGACAAGAGAACAATTATGATATTCCCTAAGTTCAAGGGGTCTTATAACTGCAGATAGAAGCCTCATGGAAATGTGAGTCAAACTGACCATAAATAAAAGTATCTGATACTATTCTTTGGAACAAAGTTATCCAGAAGAAAGAAACACAGTGACAGGAGTGTACAGAAAGTCTACCTAGCTCGGCAGGAAGGTGAGATTGGAGCCAGAACCCTCCTTCCTCCAGGAACTGTCCCCCTTGAGGAGTCTGTAATAGTTCTCCACTCTTCAGGTTTTATTACTGCATTGCCACCAGAGACAAGACAGTGACAGCTTATCCCAGTAGAAATATCACAGTTGTAGATATAACAAGCCTTCTTGTATGAAGCAAATCCAGCAGGCCTCCAAAGAACCCCTTGCTCAGTTCTTTTTCTTTGACATGAGCAGCTGCACCGATGTAAGTTTACCCATAAGATGAAAAATAATTTGCTAAAAAAGAATGGGGTTATTTCTAAGTGGCTCTGGTTATTGCCATGACATACAGAACTCACACTCCCTGGGTAACTATAAGGCACAGCTAGACAACAAAAAAAGAGACTAGAATGAAAATTCAGGTCAAGTAGACCTGTGTTATATTCCATAAGAAAAAATTATAGCTAGAATTATTTTGTTCTTTGTTTACAATTCTCCCTTTTATTGTGGCAAAGATTATTAAATACAGGGTCAGAAATTGGATTTTATTTATTTTTATGAAAACTAAAACAAGACTATCCTGAGTCAGCACTGAAGTTGGTTCTTTGGGGAAAATCGTGATGTTGAAATAAGATCCAGTTCCTGACCTTGAAAGCTCACAGACTGTTGTAGAAAGTGGGAATACAGACCTAGAAACAAGCAGATCTTAAGAAAAAAATGGGATGAAATAACAGCTGATAGAGGGGAACTCAACATCAAATTACACAGTGGAAGAACTTAGAGAGGGAAGGCCAGGTGACTCTGCAGCATGGAATCTCTGAACTGGGTTTTGGTGCAGATTTCTGGTTTTGTTTGTTTAAATATTAGAAGAAGAGACTTGGAGAAGGCTCAGTGGATATAGTACTTGTTAAGCAAACATGAAGACCCAAATTTGATTCCCAGCACTATGTTAAAAAAATGTATATGCCAGCAATCCCATAGTTGGGGAGAAGAGATAGGAGGATCCCTAGAGCTTGCTGGCCCACTGTTCTAGCATAATTGGTGAGCTTCAAGCCAAGGAGAGACACTGCCTCAAAAAATAAAGTGAGAAGCAACTGAGGAAGACATTTGACACCATGTATACAGGTATATACAAGTGCAAACACACATGTGCATGCACTGCACACACACACAAAATGTCAGATTAATCCATGTACAAAGTATAGTATCTATTGCTATACATTGCTAAACACTAAAGTGGTCTCATAGGAGGAATTTTGACTCAAACAGTCCAATTGATTCTCCATCTGATGTCTTTTGGATTCCTCAGGGAGCTTCTGGAACTACCTGCACCACAATCTGCAAAGATCCCACCCTACATAGCCTGGGATAAGGAAGCACAGTCACAGAGTTTGAAGAATCCAGGGTGTGGAATTCTCAGCCCACCACAGGCTTCCTGAATAAGAAATCTGAGATAGGAACAGAGGCAGGAAAGTGTAAAGGAAAGCCATCTAGGTGATAGTGTAAAGGTCAGTCCTAAGATGATAAACACTGCCATTCAATGGACATTTGCTGTACGACTAGTTCATATACTAAC
This sequence comes from Sigmodon hispidus, assembly GCA_004025045.1. Classification (NCBI taxonomy): domain Eukaryota; kingdom Metazoa; phylum Chordata; class Mammalia; order Rodentia; family Cricetidae; genus Sigmodon; species Sigmodon hispidus. The sequence goes on along the minus strand of PVIH01024801.1, from coordinate 1,950 downwards.
TCACTTTACTGAAATTCTTTTAAGTAGTTTTGTTATCACACCATTGTACAGATGAAGAACTTGAGGCTCAAAACTCTATATACAAGAGTTATACAGCTAGTGCAGCACAGCTGCAGTTCTTTCTGACCTCACCTCAACGTTGTTCCATTTATTTTGTCCTGGATCCTGCCTGTGGTATGTATCATCAATACCGTACAGGTATGGGCACTGGTTAGAGAAATATGAGAGTCCCATGCCTAGAGAAAACCTGCAGTCTTCTGGTAAGAAGAAAGTTTCTACTTGTGCCTGGAGTTTGCTTTCAGTAGAAGAAAGTGGTTGACTAGAAGTAAATGCTCGTCCAGACTCCATTGAGCCTTCCCCAACTCTTTAGAACTTAGAATTTAGGGGATCTTACCTATTTTCCCTTCCCAGGGGGATTCATAGATATCTCAGAACTGAGCTACAGGGAGCTCACTGACTCTTGTTTGATAGCTGGAGAACCTCAATGGGACCCAATTAGGCCCTCTGAATGTGGATGACAGTTGTGTGGCTGGGGTAGTTTGTAGGCCTCTGGCAGTGAGACCAGGATTTATCCCTAGTGCATGAACTGGTATAATAAGAAGTTTCTGGCCTGGTCTAGTCCCAAGGTCCAGACCTGCTTGAGAGGTGGCACTGATGTCCAATCCGCTGCTCCCTGGGGTGCCGAGGACAAGGTCATGAATTGTGCAGAGTTTCTCTGAGGAATAAATTGGATCAGCGGACTCAAGGTGCTCATTGCCCCAAATACTTTCTTGGGGGCCCAGGGTGGGCCCCTCCTCCTGTTTCCAGACACAGAAACTGAACATCAGTTTAGACCAGCACTTATTAGCCCAATGACCCCACCTTCCGGCATTTTGGACAAATTCCTGGGATCTCTTTAGCAGAGGTCCCACTGCTCTTAGTGTTGGGACAATTTCTTTTGAAATGTCCTGGTCGGCCACATTGAAAACAAATTTTGGCCTGGCCCCTCCTCAATTCCCCCACATGGCAGAGGCAATCACTTGACACAGGATATGTGAGTCACTGATATCCTTACACAATTTAATGTAATAATTTAAGCTTTTATGCCTATGAGGGCATATCACATTCTGGCAATACTTATTAGCATTTTCTTCTTTTTTTCTTTATTTATTTTGTATTTATCAAGAAAAACAGTAAATTGAATTTAAAATGCTAAGTTAACAATAACTATAAAGAAAATAAAAATCATAAGCATGACTTATCAAGGGTGATAATGCAAATAATTTGCTACACATAAAATTACTTTGTGTTCAGCTTTCCCTCTGAATTTTTTTTTCTATCCCTGTATATCCTTATTCAAGGGCCCTTCCCCCTCCCACCACATCAGGTCATTTTTCCTTCTCCACAACTCCCCATACCCTCCCTGGGCGGGCTGCAGACAGTCCCATGGTCCCACTGATCCAATAATGCTTAGTTCAGTCGCCACTCCTGGCAAATCCAGTTTTGTCCCCCCTCCCTCAAGGCTGAGTCAGGTGTTCCTCTAGGTGGAGTGGGATCCGAAGGGTCAGTCCAGGGTGTTTCTGATCCCAAGCTGTTCAGTGGTTGTGGTTTGCAGCTTGGGTATGATTGGCTTTTTTCTTGTTTGTTTGTTTAGAGACCACTAATAAGTGAGTACATTGCCTGCTTATCTTTCTGAGTTTGTGATACCTCGCCCAGGAGGATATTCTCCAAATCCATCCATTTGCCTGCAAATTTTAGGATATCATTTTTAATACTGCTGAGTAGTATTCCATTGTGTAGATGTACCACAGTTTGTTAATCCATTCTTCAGTTGAGGGACATCTAGGTTGTTTCCAGGTTCTTGCTATTACAAATAATGCTGCTATGAACATAGTTGAGCTAATACCTTTGGAGTGTGACTGTGCATCTTTAGGGTATACACCCAGAAGTGGTATTGCTGGGTCCTTGGGG
>PVIH01024800.1:0-22000 GCA_004025045.1 Sigmodon hispidus | reverse complement strand
GATACAGGCGCTGAGGCCCGCCGAGCCCTCCTCACCTCTGGTCAGGGTTCGAATCCGCCCCTCAGAGACCCCTGCAGTTAGTTTGCTCAGTTCACTCAGTTCGGGGTCGCGGTAGGGGTCCTTGCAGATACCCTCAGCAGCAGCAGGAGCTGCGGGTGTGGCCAGGTGCAGAGTTCAGCTGCCCCTGCTCCAGAGTGCCTTCCCTTGTTTCTTAACAATTTTTAGTGAGAACACCTTTACTTTCACTTATTTTTACATTCTTCATTCTTTATATTCATAAATGGTGACACTTTCTTTCCTAGTTATGTTCAGCATAGCACATAGCAGCTCATGCAAATATATTTTAATCTTTTACCAAAACCTTTAGAACTCATCCATAATATAGTTCTATTTGATTCAGTTCTGTGATGAGATTTGGGTCTGGTGTACGTGACACCAACAATCCAAAGGATGTCACTTCTCATTCTTGGGTTTCTGACCTCTCAGATGTGGAAAGAGAATAAACAGCTGTAATTGTGAATCCCTCCAAAGCATATTTTATTCTTCATAGACAGTTTATAATGTAAGAAAAATATTCACACTTAATCCATGGTCATGTAGTTTTACACAGAAGTATAAAGGAAGAAATAAAGTGATTTTTCACCACATAGTGGTATTATCTTAGTCAACATAAGACTTAACAGCTGTAAAACAGGTATGACCAATAACACTCAGGCTGCACACAAACATTGACTGGTGGAAAAGCTCATAGGCATGCACTACTTAGGAAGATGACAGTTTCATTGCTGGCTAAATGATTCTAGTAATAGCTCACTTTGTTCTGATACAGATAATGTGAAGTTTCTGGCATTTAAATGGTCCATTGGGTTAAAATAAACTGTGTCTTATAAATGGAGTTGTTGCCTTTTTTGTTGTTGTTAATTAATTTTGTTCTAGATTTTATTTATTTTCTTTTTAAACATAATGGAAAGAAATATCAAAGAACTAGTCCAAAAGGAGATATAAAATTCAAACTGTAGTGCACATATGGACCTGGTGAGTTATGAATCCAACAGAGAGTAGGGTGTAGGAGTAAGAGTCAAAATAATTAGAGGGAAAGTGAAGGTTTGTTCTCTAATTTTGGCAGTGAAGAAGGCAGAATGAATAGAATACAATTTGAACATTCCTGGATATGAGAGGAAATGACTTTCATGACCTACATGTACCTGAGAGCCTATTTTTACACTCTGCAGGAAGATATGCCAGACAAAAAAGCTAACAATTACTGTCCCACCAGCTTATGTCATATTTGTAATGTTTTCTTAACTGCTGAGTCTGTGGGACTTTAGCAGTTATGCAGCATGGGCACAAAATATGTAGAGAACCTGCCTTAAAAAGACTAATTCACAACCACAAAGGTGCACTTTATAATAAAAAACACAACAAATTGATGTGCATAGGAACCATTATTACCTGTAGGCAATTTGACAGCTTCTATAATCATTGAATACGTTAATTTAAGGACCAGAAATTGAGTACTCTTTTAGTATACATTCTGAAGACACTGAGCCATAAGAGAGTCTTTATATCTTATTGCACTGTCTTTTGCCTTCATCTAGGGAATATATAGTAATGAAACTCAGGTATAAATGCAAAAGAGATGATAGATTATGCTTTTAGCCCTTAAGGATGAAAATTTAATCATGTCAGAGTAGTAATTCTGTTAGAAAAAAATATACCACAAGTCTTTGATGACAATGTGAATTTTTTCTCAGGGGAAGTATGGCTATATAGCATAACAGTAAATACAATCAGAAATATTATAACTGGCCAAAATATAATTGGTTATAATATTCTATAAAACATATGCTTTATAAATGTATTCAAGAACAATTGGTGTTAATAGGAATAATTTGCCATGTAGAAATGCTAACAATAACATGTTTAACATCAAATATAAGCAAAATCAATAGAACTTGTGCTTAATCTTCTTTTTGAATTGTCCTTGTAAATGGCTTACATTTAGAAAAAAAAATTCCCTTTCTCTTGGCATAGCTATCAGTTATTTATTTTTTTTCTGAGTTGATGTAGAGAAGTAGTAATATCCAAACCTCTATAGCATTATTCTTAGGAAAAGTACTATAACTACAAAATGCTCTTTTAATCTATTCTTTTTACATGAATTTAAAATAGAGTCTAAGAATGTGGAAACTCCATTATTCTAGTTTAGTCATAGGTTCTCTTTGAGCTCTTGGATAAAATATTTAACCTTTCTGTGGCTCAGCTTATAAAAGTATAAATTTATGCAAAACAGCTATCATGACCTTCCAGACCCAGAGAGAAAGTGATTTAAAAATATAATCAGCTTATCCAATGGATTTATTTTAAATGAAAACTTTGCTATGGATATTTTCATCACCTAGCTTTTGCTTAGAGCATTTGGGAAGGCAGCATAGAGTCAGTTCCAGTCTTGACCACTAGGTAGATGACTGAAACCTCTTCAAATTAATGGCAGCTCTGGATTGGCAAAATTCCTCTCCATCTCTTATGTCCAACCCAGCCTGATGACATTTGCTTATGATGACATACCCATGATTTTATGTGTAGTTACTGAAAATGTTCTAAAACTCAGAATTTAGTATTTATGATGCAGTTATTAATAAATAGCAGCCTCTTTAACTATCCTACTTCTCTATGAAGCAGTGGGATGCTCCATTAGCAATCAAAGAAAATAAACTATTTGGTAAACCAGAATTAAAGAGCTGTGAAGCAAATCAGAGTAAGGCACAGAGTTAAAAAAGGATGGGGGGCTGCCTTAGGGATAGCTGTCAAGAATGTTTCTCTCTATGGAAATCATTGCATAGAGACTATAAGAGAGGTAAGGAAGAAGACTTCTGAGTTTGGGGAAGAGAATTCTAAGCAGTGGTTACAGTGAGGGCAGTTTTGAGTTTGGAGACTATCTGGCATGTTTATGGAAGGATGTGGAGGCCAGAGAATTTTTGTAGAGTAATAAGGCAGGCAATAGGATAGTCACATAAGTGGATTTTGCACCTGCTCTGACTTAAGTTGGAAGTACTGAGGTTCCAAGGACACAATATCAATATGATTTGGATTATATCTCAGGCTAGACACTCTGCCTGGGGTTTAAAAACATATCATGCACACGGTAAAGTTAACCATTTAGTGGCTTTTACAATATTTCAATAATCTATTAAATATCAGATGATGATTCTTCTGCCCTAAATTTACTGATATAAATAAATAATATTTGCTCAATTAAATTACAGTGTTCAGTATAAAATTTTGATGTACGTAGACATTGACAGTGATAAAAGGACATTAGTGTCTTCATTAAGTTTCCATATTTATTTATTTATTTTGTAAGTACAAAATTTTTTAATTAACTTACTTATTTTGAAACACAGTTTATTGATTGTTTCATAATTTCATGTCATATACCCCAATTCCACCCATTTTCTGGTCTCCATATCTGCTCTTCACCGCTGTCTTGTACCCTCAAAGGAAGGCTTTAAAAGAAATATTAATAATAAAATAAAAATAAATGATAGAATAAAAAGTACAAATAAGAATATTAATTTAAAAAACATAAAATATATGAAATCAAATGAAAATGCCTTTTCCTCTCCATTAACTCTTCATCAGTCCCAGTGGCATTGGGCACTGCTGCGCATCATGCAGTAGACCCTTTTGTCCACACAGTGTTACTTGCAAATGTTCATTATATAGTGTGGTGTTGGTCAGGGTCAAATTTCTGGATTCTGGTATACCATCAATACTAGATCCTCAAGAAATCTTTTCTCAGATTTCTCGGCATTGTCCTTAGTCACAGAGATCCTGAAGCTTTGCTTCCACAGGACTATATCTTCACAGTCTAACATGTCACAGATGGGTAGATAATAGAGAGCTCTAACTGGAAGTCCTGCATTGGTGCCTGGATGGTAGCTCAACTGGTCAGTCCAGTTTGCTAAGACCACACACAGAGGTAAGTGCTAAAATCAGCTCTCCCACACCAAGCTGAGGGGTATGTCAGCTTTCCTAAGGGCAGGGTCCAGGTTTCCTATGAGAGATGGAGTGAGATGTCTGGTTCTGGGTCATCAAGGTCAACTATCCATCCAGAGTTCAAACCTCAGGTGAGGATAAATGGTTCACCCTGGGACCAGTAAGGAGCAGGGCAGATCAACACAGCCCTTGTACTTTAAAACATAATTATTTTCCTTTTATTTAAGAAGGTTTTTTTCTTCTACATAAAATCCACTGTTTCCCCTTCCACCTCTTCTCTCCTTTCTGTCTCCCGTCTAATCCTTAAAGGAGGTAAGTCCTCCTTTAAGTAATCAACACAGGCTAACATACCAAGTTGAATCAGGACGTAGCTCCTCCTCCTTGTACCAAGGTTGAGCAAGACATCCCACCATAGGAAGTAGCCTATAAAAAGCCAGTTCACATACCTGGGATAACTCCTAGTTCCATAGTCAGGGTCTAGGGAGAAACACGGTGCTATGGAAATGAACAGGAACCCATAAGGAGGTCCCAGCTAAGACTCTAACAATGCTAGAGAGGGTGCCTAAACTAGCCTTCCCCTGTAGTCAGATTTGTTGCTACCTAATTGTCATCATAGATCCCACATCCAATGACTAATGGAAACAGATACACAGACCAACAGCAAGCACTTGACTGAATGCCTGGAGTTCTGTTGAAGTGAGGGAAGAACAACTAGAGGAACAAGGGGAAGGTCAAGAGTATAATGGAGAAAACCACAGAGACAGCTAACCAGAGCTAATGGGAGCTCATGGACTCTGGACTGACAGCTGGAGACCCTGATTGTGACCTAACTATACCCTCTGAATGAGAGTGACAGTAGTGTACAACACATGACTTAATATATAGTTTGTAGGCAATGTCTATGAACATAGTCCTCATTTGCAGCCAATAACACTTGGCTTTGATTCTCTTTTATATTGGTTCAATCTCCTGTAGCCCAGGGTGGCCTTGAACTCCTCATCTCCCTGCTTCTTCCCAAGGGCTGAGACTAAAGGTGTGTGCCACCACTGGCTGGCCTCCATGGTTAACTAGTGGCTAGCTCCCAACTCTGATCTCCAGGCAAGCTAGGAGATTTGTCAGAACACAAACAAAATATTATACAACAAGGCAGTGGTAGAAGGGGCCTCCTATAATGGTCTGGGACCAGCAGTGTGGTTCCTAGATTCCAACAAGGTCCCAGGTGGTGGGGCCCAGACCCAGACAGTCACAAGGTCTTCAACCCTAAATTTACTGATGTAAATAAATAATAATTTCTCAATTAAATACAATATTCAGTATAAAGTTTTGGTGTACGTAGATATTGACAAATGGTACATCAACAAAATTGCTATCTCTATTACTTCATACATTTTCCATATTTATTTATTTATTTTGGAAGTACAAACATTTAGGATATATTCCTAGTAAGTTTAAAGTATATAATACAGGCTTATTAAGTACATACATATTTTAAAATTAGTACTGGGTGCCATAAAAAATTGCATGGTGTAGGAAATTAATAATACAGTTTTTTTTCAAAAAAAAATACATAATACAATATATCTAGCTCTTGGGTGTTGCTATCCAGGATTTTCAAAATTATTTTACTCATTTGAGTGTTAATATTTTGTGTGTGGAAAAACAAAACATTCGCAGTCATTTAGAGTTTTATTGTAGAGGAAGGGGGTTGGAGATTCAGAGAAGGGTAGGGGGAAGAAAGAAAGAAGGAAGAGAGAGAGGAAAAGAAGGGAGGGCAGAGTAAAAAGGAATCACTGACACATGCTTTTCTCTTTTAAAGGAAAGGATGAATATGCAGACACGCCCAGGGGTGTGAATTCTTGGTGGATGGAAACATGGGCACAACATGGTGACTCTGGTGATGCACAGCCATTCCCAGCAGTGTCTGGAACACACTAACAGTAAGTTCTTAGCTATTAAGATTACTTTAAATGTAATAAATTAAAGAAGGCATTATTTCTGGATTTGTACCTGTGTGAGCCCACCAAGTACCACTGAAAGTTTCCATACTTAAGGTCATAAAAATTTCCCTGGTTAATCCCAAGAATTCACAGAATAAAAAAAAAAGAAATGTAGAGGAGAAAGGGACCTAGAGAAGGGTATGTATATGTGTGAATGTGTGTGTGTGTGTGTGCACATGTGAGCATTTGTGTATGCTTGTGGAAGACCCAAGGTAGAGAAAGTCAAGAGAGGATATACTAAAAATATCATGATGTGTTATTAAGAATAAATTTTATTAATTAAAAGTATAATAAATAACAATATGTTATTTTATATAAAATATGTTTTCTACATAAAATTATTCAATATATAGTATTAATTTCAACATATATATTATATATTCTGTATTTATAATATATGAAAATATATTATAAAACAATGATTTAACTTTATGCTAACTTTGATTAGTACATTTTCACTGTAAAGACGACATGGCCAGAAAGTGAAGTGACCAAAAAAAGAAAAGATATTTTGTGAAATTGACAGTCAAAAATTATCTCAGCAGACAACACAGAACCCTGGTTGCAACAGAGTGGAATACACATTGCTCTCAAGTTATTCATATAATATTCTCCAAGATATGTGCTGATGTGGTAATGTCTTTCTATATGCTGTGAATATCATTCTTTAAATAAAGGAATTGTTTTGGCCTGTGTTGAGCACCATAGAAGAAATAGGCAGAGAAACTGAGGTACAGGTAGAAGGAGGAAGGAGTCAGGGAGATTGAGCCAGCCACCAAAGAATCAGCATGTAATGAAATAGGTGAGCCATGGGTCACGTGGCAGAACAAATTAATAGAAATGAGTTGAATTAAGATGCAAGAGCTAGCTAGTAATGTGCTAGAGACCTAGGCCAAAGAGGATAAAGTTAATATAAGTATCTGAGTCATTTTTTGGGAAAAAGCAGCAGCAGGCAGGTCTGGACCTCTGGCTAGACGGAGTCAGAAAGCTCTAAGTACAATGTGCATGCTGGGCAACGAATAAGTCTTAATAAATTTAAATAAACTGAAAGCATGCTAAATGTATGTACATTGTAATAAAAAGGATTTGCTGTTATATTGAATTTTAGGTATGGAAGAAAGGACATATGAAAGAATTTTGACCTAAGCAGCTAGAGGTCAGCATGAATTGGGACAAAACACAGTAATCCCATTGAGTTAGATGAATTATAAGTTTTATTTTTAGCACATTAGATGAGTAATATATATTATTTTTAAAATGATAGATCAACATGGTGGATTCTAATCCCAAAACTTGGAAGGCAGATTTCCATGATATCAATGCTGGTATGGCAATCTGCTGGTTTCAATCTGGGATGTGGTATAAAATTTTGACTCCAAAACAATGAAAAAAAGTTCAACTACAAAATGATCCTATGAAAGTAAAATATTCAGGTTTGACATTATCAAGTCATTCAAATTGAGCATATGACTTTAGAAAACATCAGGCAGCTCATAAAGCTAAGAAATTTGGGTCAGAACATCAAAAATGTGAATATGAACAGAAAGTAAAATATTCATGGCTTTGATCCTGAGACACTTCCATAGAAAGAAATCAGATTGACAAACAAGGAGCTACAAAGCAGTGTGGGAACTATTACATATAGGCAGTGAGAAACTAAAAAGAGAAGGTTAAAAGTCTGGAGAAGAGTTTATTGAATCAGTGAGTAAGCTGGATGCAGGCCAAAGATTCACTTTAGGTTTCAGAAATTTAGGGCTGTCTTTATCTGTAATAACAACAGTTTTAAAATTGTGGTTGAGAAGAAAGTACAACCCAAATGGTTCGTAGGAGAGAGAGAGAGAGAGAGAGAGAGAGAGAGAGAGAGAGAGAGAGAGAGAGAGAGAGAGAGAGAGAGAGAAGTGTGGACAGTTCCTCCAAGAATGATTGAGTTTGGTTAGGTTCTTGGGATAGAGCTCAGACCTTCCTATTTGCTAAGAAAGAGATCTACTACTCAGCTACAGCCCAGTCCTGAGAAATTTATGCTTATTTTTTATTATGAATAAAGTCATATTTTTATCCGTGTATCCCCTTGTTCAAACTCCCTTCCTCCTTGCACCCCTCCCAGTCACACTCTCTTCTCTCCATCACTTTACCTCCTCCTCAGCAAGGGCATGAGGTATTAAAGAGGAGTAGAAAATGTCTGAGCACCTATTGAGATGTTTAAGGTGCATAGAAAGCACTGTGAAAGTAAAAATGCCATTATATTTCTATGCGATTGCTGTGGCCTATTATCTTATTGGATTTAGAATTAGCATGGAAATCACCTCTGGAGTGTCTCTGAGGGTTTTTAGTGTGTTTCCAGAAATATTTGACTATGAAAGAATGACTCATTTCACATCTAGGTGGCACTATCCAGTGGGCTTGGTTCCCATTAAATGAAAATGAGAAAGCCAGAGAAGACCAGCATTATCTCATTCTTTTCCTTGACTGTTCAGTAATAAGACCATGTGGCTTCTTGCTCCATCTGTGCTTCACCATTTTTGCCTATGGTCCTTTAAGCTATAAGCCAGAATCAGTCTTCATGTCAGAAACATTTGGTTAAAATCAAAACAAAACAAAACAAAAAACAACGACAAAAAAAAAAAAAAAACAGAAAAAAAAAATCTTTCTCAGTGAAATAAAAAGCAGCATTATTTTTTAATAAAACAAACAAAATAAAAAACATGTTCTCGTAGTTTGGTAGGTGCATTGTTATTAAATGAGTGAACGAGGAGAATGTATAGATCACTTAGAGCAATGCTGAGCATAATAGAAAGCATCATCCTAGAGTTATGAGTCATGTACAAATATGAGGCTTCATAATTACTGTCAATTGTCCACATACTATTTTTACTCAATTTCCTTCCCACGTTTTCTGTTCCTATTAAGGCAGGATTTTCATGACATCCCTCTAGATGCTATCTATCTAGACTGACAGATATGAAAATAGTTTCAGATTATAAGACAATGCTGTTTATGTACATAATATGCTAAATGATTCCATACTTTGACAACCTTCTAAGTAAGAAAAACATCAATTTCTAGTTTTTAGGAATATTTTCCCTGTAGTTTATGTAGTTTTCTCATGTAGTTTAAAACCTGTGACGTTTACTGCAGATAGTATACATAAAGTTCTGTTTCTGTATGACTCTTCCCTGTAACCTTGCCTCATGATCCAGACCTTGTACCTTCATTATCTTTTACCTGATTTGTTGAATTTTCCTATGGGCATAATTTAGTACTTTTTATTTTCACTTTCTAAAACTCTATCCACACACTGTTTTGAATTAGAACTGACAATTTTTGGTTTTGGTTTAACAACATGCAGTAAAAAGAATTGATGTCATGCACTTTTACATGTGTCTTAGTGAGGGTTTCTATTGCTATGAAGAGACACCATGAACATCACAACTATTATAAAGGAAAACATTCAATTGAGGCTGGCTCATAGTTTCTTAGGTTTATTCCACTATTTTCATGGTGAGAAGCATGGCAACATACAGGCAGACGTGATACCTGAGAAGGAATTAAGATCTGCAGGCAACAGGAAGTGAACTGTCTCACTGCATATTGCTTAAGCATATATGAGAACTTAAAGCATATCTATAGTGACACACTTGTTCCAACAATGCCACACTTTACTCAAACAAGGCTGTACCCCCTAATAGTGCAACTTGCTTTGATAGCCATCTTTTTTTAAACTACCACTACCACAGTATGTATGCTTGTATGAATGTTAACATGTATCTGCATACATTTTGATGTCAAAGGATGAAATTTGATTTTTTTCTTCAATATCACTCTACCATATATATTAAATCAAGGTCTTTTTTATAACACTACTCAGTCTAGATCTTGTTTAGGCATTCATGTTGATGAGACTTCATGGGGTTAGCCTATCATTTCTAAGTGATACAATCTCACAGCAAACTTCCTGTGCCTCTGGCTCTTACAATTTTTCTACCCTTTCTTCTTCAATGATTCTCATGGCATAACTGTAGGAAATTTGCTGTATATGTATCATTTGGGACAGCAAACTGCAGGTCTCTTATTCTCTGTAGTTTAATTGGTTATAGTTTTATGTAATGATCCTTTTGTCTATTGCAAAGAGAAATTTCTTGGATGAATGGAAGAACTGTACTTATTCTTGTGTATATAGAAAAATGTTAGAATGTAGTTAGGAATTATGTTGGCTTTGTTAAATGGTGGTTAAAGCAAGGCCCTTTGAGGAATTGAGAGCTTACCTATTTGCCTAGTCAAATAAGTCAGTTTGCTCTGATGTTTCCTGCAAGAGGAGCCAAGTGTCTGCTCACAGATACGCTCTAGAGAAAAGAGGAATGTTAAGCACACAGATTTGTCTCTTCAAAGAGAGAGATGCATAATCTATTTTTTGTTTTGTTTTTCCAAAAGGCTGGAATTGGACAAAGGCAATAGCTTGGTGACCTTTGTGCTATCTGTGTGACCAAGACTACAGCAGATTCTGCCCAAGAATCTTATCTTGAGCTTATCTTCCCAGTTGATACATAGAACCTACATTTATGGTTGAGGTCACTTGTACTTTACAGAGTTTCAAAGTAGTCATGCTTGGCTTTGTTACCAGAAAACAATTCACCAAATTGTACTCTCCTTATATATGTATAAAATAAATGATTATGAGCCAGACTCTTGAGTCTTGAACCAAAATCACCTATTGAATTTTGTTGAACTGAACTTCATTTTTGCCTCTTGAAGAGAGTTACTCTGCTGAGTTGGTCATAAAGACTCCCAAAGTTTCTTCATTTCTGTATCCTGAGCTCAGAGTTTAGGGATGGGCCTCTATACTTTTTCTGAATTTATGTGGCAATTAAGCATTCAAATTCTGGTTCCTATGCATGAACAGTAAGCCTTTGTCCACTGAGACATCTCCCTTACCTCAATTATTTTGATTTTAGCCATCATGTCTTTTTTCTGAGTTAAATAATGAGATCTTGACTTAGGATATTTTTTTAATTCTATTTTTTAAGAAAAAAAAAACTTACCACAATAGATGATATTCCACTGTTGTAGAATTTAATGGTATCTGGTAATTTAGATGCTATGCTTGATATTCCATCATTCTGACTAAAAACAATATTCTGACTCAAATTATGAGAGGAGTTATTCCAATTCACAGTTTACTCCATGGTTCTTGATCCTAGAAACATAAGCAGAATACTATGATATTAGTGGTATGTGGTTAAGAAAACCTCCGGAAACTAGATCTCGCTTTCCAAATTTTCTAGAACCTTCCAAGTCATGCCTATAAGTAAGAAATTAGACTTGTGGGGACATTTTTTTTTATTTAGACTACTGAAGATAAAAACTTTTGTAATATATATTTATGGAGTAATAATATATATATTTGTGGAGTAATTTTCTATGTCTTTTACAAATTCTATACTTAATGACTTTTATTTGCTTAGAGATGAAGACTTGAGACAAAATTTGGCAAAGTTTGTAGGATGAAACAGGCAAAATATATTTATTGAATGAATGAATAAGTCATACTTCTTACGTATTAAGCCACTACATCTATTTTCTACTTGTCATGGACTCTTAACAGAGTTTGTAATTATGAGAGTGTAGAAAGTGGTTGGCAAACAGCAAATCAACTAATATTGGCAGGAGGTGAGCATAAATAAATACTAGTAGGAGGGATCTCCTACCCTATGAGATCCTGTCATATTTTAATATGGCATTTCCTTCTACTCATTATGCTATGGTTGTTTACTTTCCAAATTCTGAGATTTATAAAATGTGTTTGTCGTTTCTTATATCCCATCTGTCAAATTAAGAATATTCTTTAACCATTTTAATTAGACAGATGTAATTACATAACATTCCCCTGAAAACAAATTCAAATTTTGGACCTAAGTTTTATAAGCATTTTTCTAAGATACTACGTCTTCCATCCCTCTCCACTGTATGAACAGATCCAGTCTATTGGGTTTTTTTCTCATACTCCATTTCTTTTTTATGTGTTGTAGTAGCTACACTGAAAACTCAACTGTGAATAAAGAAAACAGAATGAAACAGCTTAGTTCACTTTTCTCAGCCCCTCACTCCTGCCTTCTCATCATTGGAAGTTCCCTGCGGCTCTTCTCCCCTCCTGCCGATCAATATTTCTTGTCTTAGTTTAATGAACACTCCTCCATTGATCTCCTTCAGGTATAGTGTTACTTTATGACAGGTTTCTTGGTTACAATTCCCTCTTAGCTAAGTCCTTAGAGCACCTGCCTCTCTCAATACAAAGAACACGGCCACAATAACAGCTTTGTTCATCATAGGCTAATGTATGATTTTCATTTCCTTTGGGAAGGAAAAATGAGTTTCTTTCTATTTATTTCTTTAAACTTCATTTTGTAGCTGCGTTCTTGGAAGGATCTTAAAAGCAGTTTAAGAATCATATGAAAAAGCAACAAAAAGTAGCTTTGAATTTTTAAAGGCTTCTAAAACCACTTTTTCTAAAATGTGGGAGTCATAATAGCTTTGTTGGTTTTTTTATTTGTGTTATCTCTTGTTACCATAGTAGCATGCCATTGAACAATCTCCATCTCCAGGATACAAAGTGGAGTCATTTGTATAGAACAAGTAACTCCCATGTCCAAACACCATGCTACATTTTTATATTCTGGTGAGGAGAGAATTAAGCGGGGGTGAGTGTGGGCCCAATAACCATAGAAAGCTGTTCCACTGCCAAGTTGTAACTTTTTAATGAAGTCTTATCTTCTTATACTTTTTTTCCTCCTGATGTAGCATGTGTTGCTGATTAACTAAGCAACTTCCTGCTCTAAGACAGTACCTGTCAATTTCATTTTCTGCCTCATTTACCTGGTCTCCTCTTGTCTTGTGCAAACCCACAAGATGGTTAGACTCTCGGATAAAATTTCTTCCTCTACTTCTTTCTTTGGAAAGTTGCCAAATCTTTTTGTTATTATTATTATTGTTATTATTATTATTATTAACAAAGAGGTCATACTTTCTATCCTTGTATATCCTTATTCAAGGTCCCTTCCCCCTCCCACCACATCAGGTCATTCTTTCTTCTCCACATATCCCCATCCCCTCCCTGGGCAGGCAGCAGACAGTCCCATGGTCCCACTGACCCAACAATGCTTAGTTCAGTCTCCACTCCTGGCAGATCCAGTTTTCTCCCCCCTCGCTCTGTTGACTTGGTTTGTGTTGCTATCTGCTTTGTCTAAGGTAGTTTACTTTTCTTGTTCTTATCTTGGTTTTCTGCATTTCATCAGCCCATTTCTATTTAGCTTATACAAATACCTCATCTGAAGATTTACAAAACCAATTGAGTCTGGAGTAAGACATTTAACTTTAGGTGTTGATTGTTCTCAAGACTTCCTGTCTGGTAGATCGTTACTGAAAGACTAATAGATGCGAAGACTAAACTGATGAACATCTTGCAAGTTTCCTTCATCTTTTTTTTTTTTTGTAATTTTTGTCTGTTTTCTGTGTCTTCGAATTAGATTTCGTATTTTCCTTAGGTGAAACATTCAGTTAATAATGATTAAAAAAATTAAATACTCAAATACTTAACATACTTTGTAAACTCGAGAAAATAACGTAGATAGCATTTATTTTAAATGAGAATTTTACTAGGTTAGTGAAAATGACAAACCCTAACCCTGATCTGATATGGAAAGAAAGTGTAGTTCCTCCTGGTGGGAGGGCTCCTGAGACTTTTGAAAACTCTCTGTTGCTAGTGGGAACAAGTTAACATTAGGACCTAAGGACAGCAGAATCCTTTGCTAATAATATCTTTGGGAGCACATCTTACACGGACAATTATCCCATTTATTTTCTCTGTCATCAACACTAGTTGGTAGCCTGTCCTTGTCTGCATGAGTTTTTGCTATTTATTTCTCTCCTCAATGGTCTTCGTGAAGTGGAATGAATGATACTTAATAGTTGTCCTATGAAATTATGAAATCAAGTAGGAAGAGTAATATTCATGGGATCTAACCTTGCATTTGCTTTTAAGAAAATGGATTAATTTTATTACATATTGCTTATCTCATTTGGTTTGATGATGTCATCTGGGAAAGGAACTGACCTGTTAAAAATATCTAGGCAATGCTTGCTCTAAACATTTTTCTATATCTCTTATCAGTATGTAATGAGAGTTATAGACATTTAGTGGAAAAAAAAAAGAGAAAAAGAAATTCAAGTCCTTAGAGACTGAGGACATGTCCTTCTCTAATTCTCTCACATATCCTTCCTTAGACAGAGAAGGTAATATCTTTTTTTTAAACCTCATCTTAAGAGTCAATAATACTAGAAGGGTGGATATGGGGGGAATTGTAAATGGGAAGCATAAATAAAGTTATGTGTGAAAGCTCGTGGTACATAGCCTTACAGAAATGGTCTCACATCTTTTATATGAAATCCCCTTCAGCTTGTTACTGATGTTCCTTTGAGTGTTTTCTGTGCTTTGAGCTCATCCTGTTTGATGTAAAAGTGACTTAGATGCCACCATCTGTCCTTGTGACTGCCTGTCCTGCTCCAAGACACTTTAAATTCTGTTCCCAAGTCTGCATCTGAAATTTTTCCCTGTGCCATTTGTTACTACTAAATTGAAAGTCTTTCTTTTTTTGCATATTCTAATAAGGTCATCAGACTGCATTCATGCATTCACTTTTAATACCCAATCACTTTGACATAGACAATTTTTATAAATTAGCTGATGATAAAAAGTAAAACTTCCAAAAACTTCTTATACTCAAAAATACCCTTCTGCTTTCTTGGCTGAACTGAAATACAGCCTCTTGTAATTTTGTTTCCTCCTCCACTGCTCATAAATGATTGTACACATAGTGGAGATTTTTTTCTCCTTGACAATTCATTATATTGAATGGCACATGAAATACCCCATCTGTCTTTTTATAGGCACATCAATACTTGCCTACTTTGATTGAACTATCCACATCAGCAATTCATTAACCTGTAACACGATAGCCCTGTTGTTTCATTATTTCCCCTAATGCTTCTGTTCCTCAGACAGAACCTGAAATTTCTCGTTTTCTACTTAGGTGTTTAGCTTTATAAAAAGACAATTATTTCTCACAGCAATAAACTTTGACCTCTAGTTCAAAGGCCTTAAGTAAGAAATTTTCATGTCTACAATGATAGCAAACCAACAATAACTTTCTCCTGGGTTTCCCTTTGTATATTATGACATTTTTCTTCTTCTATGTCTTCAATTATTTTACTTTATTTCTATCTCTCATATTTAATAAAGTTATGGGTTTCGATGTTAGTCAAGAGATCATCATTTGCCATCTTCATATGTAATCCATTTCTAGTTGTTTCACTTTGATGGAGGAACAATTCAACAAAGTGGAATTTTTATACCGTTAGGTGTGAGACTTATGTCGCCATTCTTCTTTTCCTTCTGTTATATCAAAATTATTTATATAGATATGATCATGCCATTGTTCCGTGATAACTGATTAACTTTTGTGATAAGTTTTTATTGAAATACAAAACACAAAATCTTTTTTAAATCCAATTAATTTTTATTCTTTGTCTTCCAAATCCTCTCCCATCCCCTCCAGTACATTTCCTTACTAACTTCTTGTGTTCATTTGTTAAAGCACTAAGTCCACTCTGTGCTGTCTGAATGTTCTTGGGTATAGGACATTCTGCTTCACCATGGGCATCATCTCAGGGGTCACAGCACTGGTGAAACTCTTTGTCCCTCCCATAGTAGCCATTGATTTTCCTCAGCTCCTCAGCTAGGGGTAGGACTTCATGAGCCTTTACCTCACCTGTGCTGCTATTCTGACCAAGATACCTTTTAAAAACACATTCCCCCTTCAGTTTAAAGAAAAAACTGAATTATTTGCAGTATATAGATGGTGTGGAATATAATCTTAACTCAAATTCTTTCTATAGTAACTTGTCCCTAACATGAATATTGGCATTGAAAGATTAGAATCTTTCATCAGAAGAACCCTAATATTGTTCTTTATGCTCTTATCTAAAGCTAACCTTTTTGGTATATGTCAGTAATCATTAATCTCCTCTCCATTTGTAAATTTCTAATTCCAAATATTATGAACATGAATCATGCACAAAACATTTAAGACTAACTTTTGTAATGGGGCAAGATACTCTGGGGGAATCATCTTACTTATTCTAGTCCATTCATTGGCCTGTGCTGGTCTTTCACAGTATGGACATGTTCTTCCTTTAATCACCCACTAGTTGAAGGATTTTTGGATTGTTTCCAGTTTTTGCCTTATACAAATAAAGTTATTATGATGGGTATGCATATACTTTATGGGAATATGAACCTGTGTTGTTCTGGGTTTTGAACTCAGGAAAGTAATTGCTGGTTGCATGGTAATTGCACTTTTAGAGAAATTTATAAATTGTTTTATCACCAATGGTGTGTTTTTCAGTTTCATCCGTAATATATTAGTGATTAAATATCTCTACATAGTTACTGGTTTTAGTGTCTGTGTATGTGTGCCCACTCAGAGTGCATGTTTCTGTGTTATATGTATTATATATTTCAGAAACATAGGTTATTTTCTTTTTTATGTTACTTCACTTTCCATGTCAATGTCACTATGTAAACTGCCATGTTTGCTAAGTTGCTTCTCAAAGCAGATTTTTATTTTTCTTCAGGAAATCTAGAATGTTGTGAGGCAGTCACCTCAGTCTGATGATATCGTGGAGTTACATTAAACATTTTACAAAACCCTTTTATGTTTTGAAGGAATCTGAACAAATACAGAAATATTACTCTTTATAGTACCAGGGATGGAGGTATTATTCAAACTTATAATATACTAATTTTTCAAGTGAATATACAAAATATTGCTATAAAAAGTTCTTTCTCTAATGCTGCTTTTCCCATATACTACTGTCTCTGTCTTATGTTTTATTGTGGTTAGATATTTTAACATTATTTAAATTCACTGTGTAAGGGATGCTATTCAATACTGATTCTTCTCTGTCCAGTTTATTTCTAACTGAATGAAGTTATAGAGTACATGACAACTGTCAACATTTGTTTTCATCAGAAGTGAATAGTAATTCACTGTATATATCTATCACTTCCGTTTGGAGACAGAGTCTTAGTACCTGGCCCAGGCTGTCTTTGAACTCACTATTCTTCCCCTGTCTCTTGAGTACTGAGATTACAGATATGTTCTACCAATCCAGCTTAGATTTTCTTTATATTTTATTGCTGTTTTTGAAACTCCTGATAGTTTCTACATCTTAGTTATACTACATTGAATATGTGAGGACAGGCATTTTAGGACTGATTGTATTTCCAATGGACGTATTTAAAAAGGAGCCACACAGCCTTAAACTCTAAAATAGGAAGAACATTGATGAGAACAGATTCTGAACATTGGTCTTGGGAATAATTTTTTGAATATTATATCAAAAACATAAGCTGTAAAATATTACTTGTAGACAAGTAATATTAGGTCAAATTAATTCTGCAAACCAAAGGAACAAACAAGAAGAAAGGTCATCGAAGGGGAAGGGAATTTAAAAATCATTCAGCTAACAAAAGATTAATCTTTCAAACACATAAGAAAATCCTACAGCTCAACAGCAAGCAAACAAACCAGCTTCAAAGCAGATTAACTTCAGGGAGAAATTAGCAAAGGACTCAAAATCATGCTTGTTAAGTCATGAAAAATAAAGTGCAAAAAGATGTGTGGAAAGATGCTCAACATTGTAAAACATTAGGGGAAATGCAATCAAACCAACAGTGAAGGGTAATTAGGGTGAAAAAAGTAAACAGATAATATTTTTTTTCTTTTTTATTGAATAGATAAAAAATGTAACAGGATAAGACAAGAAATCACTACTTAGTTATACTGAACATGTTTACTTCAACCATTAGTAAAATGGCACATAGTGTCTCAGAAAGATAGTAATGAACCCACTGTAACTTGGTGGACATTCCAACTGGCAGGAGAGAGAAATACCACATTAACCTTGTGTGATTTGACATATGTGATTTGTCCCTTTATATTATAGCAAAATCCTCACCTGAGATTATTATGTAGTTTTGCTCTCAGAAAAATACCCGAGACAGAAGGAAGATACTCAAGGGGGTCTTCTCAGAGCCCCAGAGGCACAGAATGGAGACACAGATTTCAAAGTAAGTAGCAGGTTGATTTGGAACAAGCCCAGTAGGTTGATTTATTACAGATAAATATATCTCTAAGATAAAGAAAGACCCTAAGGTCATAAATAAAGAAACCTATGAACGAGTATGCATAAAGAAAAATACAGTCTAACTGTTGCCAAAGAGATGGAAAAACCTAAGTGGCACCTTAGATGCTAGAGAATGTCAGAAAGAGGTTGTTCAGCATGGCTATGCACTGAACATAGAGAGCATAGAGGTGCACAAAGTTTTGTGTGACTGATTAAGACAATTATTTGTCTTCAGGAGAAGAGCTATATTATTAAAGCAATTTATAGCAGCTTCATAAAATTAATCTTCTTCCTTATTCAGAAAGAAAGTAAAAAGGGGCCTGCTACCAAACTACGATTAGCAAGTAACTCTCATTTATATTCAGATGCACTAACTAGTATCGACCCAGAGTGGATACTAGGGAAAAATAAGGCAGCGTGTTGCAAATGAAAATTACTCAGAGCAGAATTTCAATCAGTTAAGCCCTTTAATACTAGAAAGGATGAATCTTTCTCACCAAATTTCTTTGGACAAGAAGAGAGGGCTGGGAAAATGGATCAGTCAGTGAATTGCTCCTTGTCCAAGCATAAAAGCTTGTGTTTAATACCAAGCACCCACTTAAAAGTCTTAAAAATCTGGCAGTGTGTCCCTATAATCCAAGCTCTGGGTGGTGGGGGACAGGAGGATCCCTGTTACTTTTGAGCAAACCAGTCTAGACTTATCAATGAGATTTGGGTCTAGTGTGACTCTATCTCAAAAATAATATTAATAGAGAAGATCTCCTTAGCTAATTGGGAGCATAAGGAGTTGCAGCAAAGAAGGGGTAGGAACAAATCATGAGAGAAGGAGATGGTTGAGTAAGAGGAACAACAAGAAGGAAGAAAAATGAAAGAGACGGAGATCTTGATAGAGAAAGCCAATGTGGGGTTGGAAAAAGACCAGGTGCTAGGGAAATCTACAAGAACTCACAGGATGTCCCTGGCTAGGTCTCGAACCAACAGTGAAGGTGTTGCCTAGACAGGACTTCCTCTATAATCAAATAAATAGTCACAGTAAGTGCCATCACAGAACTTACATCCAGCAAGGAATAGAGGTAGAGATTGGGATACATGGCTGAGCACTGGGCTGAATCCCTGGTCCAGCTTATAGTGGGGGGAGGAGAGTTTATATGAGTAAGGAGATAGGGACTATGAGGAAAATTTTCACAGTGATGGCTGGCTGGAGCTCTGGGGAGCTCACTGAATCAAAAACAGGTACCAGGGAACCATCAAGAAAAGGAACTAGGCCCTCCATGGATAGGCAACTCTCCACTGACATGGGCAGTATGTGTAACCTCAAAGAGAGGGATCAGACTTTGTTTCTATTTATGAATTGGCACTTTGGAGCCCTTTCCCTCCAGAGGAACACCTAACTCAGTCTTGATATTAGAATGAGGAAATGGGACTTGCCTGGAGTGAATGCTGAGCTGATCCACCTTGGGACTTCCTGCCTTTTCTGGGGTGGGGGTTGGGGATGGGGCGGAGGGAGGCTGAAGGCTGACAGGGAGGGGTTGGGAGGGGGAAGGATGGTAGAGCAAGGGGATACATGGATAAAAAGACTTTATTTTATAAAACAAAATTTAAAAAAATGGTAAATATCTAAGGAAGATACCCGTTGTCAAAGTCTGGAATTCACATGGTTGTTGGTAGTAGGAAATAGAAGTGAGGATATGACGGAAGCTGTAGCTGTGACTTGTAAAGGGTGGACCATCAGCTCCATAAGGATTCGGAGTCATGTCCCTTTCTTTGTTGTTCTTTGCTCGGGCTCTTTCTTTCTGTTTGTTCCTTTATTTCTTCATCCCTCTTCCTTTATTCTACATTTGTTCTCTTCTCAACATCACAAACTTTTATTGTTACAATCAAAACTCTGCACAGTGATTACATTTTTTTTCTCAGTATTTTTCTAAACATGGCTTTTTTTATTTTTTATTTTTGGAAATGATCAAGTGCATGAGGGTAACTGAGGTAGCCTTTCTGGTTCCACAAAAATTCTATTTATTATTATCAAGAGCAAACCAGGACTATTTTCATTCGCATCTTTTGGGAAAATCTGCTTTCAATTCTGCCTTCATAAACAAACTATAGTTAAACAAAACTTGCTTGCTTATTTTGAAAACTTATGATTATATTATTTATATATGAAGGCAAAGCTTTTATGTTCAAATCCATCCTCCAAGTATAAAACTGTATATATTTTTTTTGTTTAATATGAGGTTGTGGTACATAGGCAGTTTAAATAACACAAATACCTAGAACATACAAGAAGTGTGTGTGTGTGTGTGTGTGTGTGTGTGTGTGTGTTTGCAAAACAAGAACATTTTTTTTTCTGGGACAGGTTTTCTCTGTGTAGTCCTGGCTATACTGGAACTTGCTTTGTAGATTAAGCTGTCTTGGAACTCACAGGGATTCACCTGCCTCTGCCTCCCAAGTGTTGAGAGTAAAGACATATGCCATAATCACCCAAATGTGAGTGTATTTTTGTATTTCAAAAATATAGAGATTATTTTGACAAAATTTTATGTTTCATGATTCACTCATTTCTGTTTCTCAGAACAAAATACCCTTATAGATAAAAGCAGAGGGGACAACTACTGTAATAATTTCTGAAGTTCCACCTAGGCTGACACAATAGTTTTGTGTGAGACTAACTGCTATGATACCAAAGTGCATGGGAATAGGATTTAAGAGCATAGGAGTATGGTTCTTAAAGTATCTTGTGGAAAACTTGTCACTGAAATCAATGCTTCAATATTGACCAAGCCCTGACTGGCCCCTAACTGATTTGCTCGTATATCTCTGAAGCAAATTGCCACTTATTTCAATAATGTTCATTATGAACTATATATTTAACTTTCTTCCTTAGGAATTGATATTTGGAGTGGATCATAGTACTTGCTAGTACATTTGATTGATTGTCACTAAAATATAAATGTTTCATCTTGTAGAAAAAAGATTTGCATGCTGTAGCGAGGTTTTCAGCAAAAGATGATAAAGAAACACCAAGAACCCCATTTTCATGAATAGTTTCTGTCTTTTAGACAGACATTCCACCCATTCAAATATTGTCAGGACGGATAACTCATTCTAACAAAGCACTCTTTCTTCAGGTAAGAGATATATTAATAGTGCATACAAATGAAATCAGACCAAAACACTTATCTATAAATGCATAGCTTCAGTTCAGCTAGACTCTAAACACTTGTTATTTTTTTATTTTAAAGTTTCTGTTTCTATTTAAATGTTGTTGCATAGCAACTAATTGTTACTGGGGCACTACGTACCAGTGCTTGACCCAGGCAGCTTTCCAATTATTTTTAAATTTAAATTCTGTCTTCTAAATGATCTGGGTAGGCAATTACAGTGACTGGGACATTTGAAAGATAAAGGTTCTTCCTTTTAAATTAATATTGATGAAAGTTCACAACAGACCTATTAGCATTTTTTCAGAAGTTAGAATCAGTTTGGAAGGGATTTAATACAGAATAGGAATAAAACATATTTTCAGTGAAGACATGTTAGGTCAGCCGGAAAGATAAAGAATTATTTAATAGCTAATCAACTGATTTATTAAAGAAATCATCTTTACAACAATTCAGCAAGGGCTGACATTTCTAGTTTACTCTTTGGTATTTTAATGAATTGAGAAACTTTTTTATTGTATATTAAAAATTAAAATTTCGGTACGGCTTTTGGGTTAAGTAACAAAATCTTTTATTTCTTTTTTTTTTTTTTTTTTTTTTTTTTTTTTT
>PVIH01024799.1:0-22004 GCA_004025045.1 Sigmodon hispidus | reverse complement strand
AATTAAGTAGAAATAACTCACATGTATGCCTTCTATTGTGGGATTTCAGTTCATATCAGATGTAGTCATACTGACAGCACAGAAAGGCATCAAAGTCTTTATAGCATCTGTTAATATTCTTGACCAAATGTCCCCATTACAGATAGAAAGGAAGAAATGGCCATAGCCTATTGGAGCTGGTGAAGCAGCTGTAGACCTCATGATAATGATAATTTCAGTGGCCTCTTTATAGCTATGGATGAATGAAATAGGATGAAATAACAGTGTTTGATTTTATGAGTAACAGAAGACCAGCTAGAAGCCCAGTAACAAAATAATCATTTATTTTTTTATATCTGAAATTTTGAAGTTCAGATAATTGTTATATATGGCATATATATGCTGGAAATGCCTCACAGGCAGAAAATAAGTAATCTTTAAAGAAAAACTGTAAACAACTTTAGAGACCAATCACATTGGATGTGTCTGAAGGAGTCTAGTGTCTCTGAACATGTGCATTTTGACTCAACCCCTCCAGAACATGGATTCCTTAATCCATGCATTAGGGATGGGAAAAATCCTTCCTAAAGCAGGAGGAACTGGGATGAATTCTGTGTGGTCTTTATTTTAGTCAACAGCTAGATACCTCCTAATGTTTTCTTTTTTATTATTATGAACAAAGTCACATTTTCTGTGTATATCCTTATTCAATGTCCCTATTCCCTCCAACCCCGTCCAGTCAATCTCTTTTTTCTGCATGTCTCCATCTCCTCTCCAGCATGGAGGTCCCAAAGTCTCAATATTGCTCAGTTCAGCATCCACACATGGCAGATCCAGTTTCCTGACCACAACATTGAGACTGACTCCGGTGTTCCTGTAGAGAGAGGGGGATTCAAAATGTCACTCCAAGGTGTTTCATATCCAAAGTTCTTCAGGTGTTGTGGTTTGCAGCTTAGACATGCTTAGCTTTTTGCTTTTTTTGTTTAGAGTCCAAGCAGTGAGTACATGCCCTGCTTATCTTTCTGGGTTTGAGATACCTTGCTCAGGAGGACATTCTTCAAATCCATCCCTTTGCCTGCAAATTTTAGGATATCATTTTTCTTGCTGCTGAATAGTTGTCCATTGTGTAGATTACCACACATTGTGAATCCATTCTTTAGTTGAGAGGTATCTAGGTTATTTCCAGGCTCTTGCTTTTATACATATAGCTGCTATGAACATAGTTGAGCTAATGCCTTTGAAGTGCAAATGTGCATCTTTAGGGTATACACACAGAAGTGATATTGCTGGATCCTTGTGGAGATTGATTCCCAGTTTTCTGAGAAACCGCCATACTGCATTCCAGAGTGGCTGAACAAGCTTACACTTCCACCATCAGTGGAGGAGTGTTTCCCTTGCTCTGCACCCTCTCCAGCATAGGCTGTTTCTGTGTTTTTTATCTTAGCCAATCTGAGAGGTGGCAGGTAGTTTCTCAAAATTGTTTTGATTTGCATTTCTCTAATGGCTAAAGGTGTTGAGCCCTTTTTCAAGTGTCTACCAGCCATTCATAATTCATCTACTGAGAATTCCCTTTTCAAACCTGAACCCCATTTTTTGATTGGGTTATTCAAGGTTTTGGGCTCTAGGTTTGTGAGTTCATTATATATTTTAGAGATCAGTCCTCTATCACTAGCAGGGTTGGTAAAAATCTTTTCCCATTCTATAGGCTGTCATTTTGTCCTATTCACAGTGTCTTTGGCTTTACAGAAGCTTCTCAATTTCAGGAGGTCCCACTTATTGGTTGTTATTCTTAGTGTCTGTGCAACTGGTATTATATTTAGGAAGTGTTCGTCTGTGCCAATTCATTGGAGGGTGATGCCTCCTGACGTTCTTTTGTGGAGCAAAATTGTTTTGGCTATCCTGGATTTCCTGTTATTCCAAATAAAGTTAAGTATTCTTCTTTCAAGGTCCATAATATATTGTGTTGGGATTTTGATGGGCAATGCATTGAATCTGAAGATTGCTTCTGATAGAATTGCCATTTTTACTATGTTGATCCTACATAGCCAGGAACATGGAAGATCTTTCCATTTTCTGATATCCTCTTCAATTTATTCCTTCAGTGATTTAAAATTTTTGTCAAATAGATCTGTTACTTCACTGGTTATAGTTACTCCATGGTATTTAATGCAATTTGCATCTATTATAAAGGATAATGTTTCCATTATTTCTTTTTCATCCCTATTATCTTTAGTGCATAGAAGGGCTACTGATTTCTTTGAGTTAATCTTGTATCCTGCTACATTGCTGAAGGTGTTTATCAGCTGTAGAAGTTCCCTGGTAGAATTTTGTGGGTCACTTATGTATACAATCATAGTTTCACTTCTTTTTTTTTTTCAATTTGTATCCCCTTAATCTCCATTCATTCTCTTATTGCTTTAGCTAAAACTTTGAGACCTATTTTGTATAGATAAGGGGGGAGAGGGAATCCTTGTCTAGTTCCTGATTTTAGTGAGACTGCTTTCAGTTTTTCTCCATTTAGTTTGATGTTGGCTATCAGTTTCTTGTAAATTTCCTATATTATATTGAGATATTTTCCGTGTATTCCTGATCCCTCCAGAACTTTTATCATAAAGGAGTGTTGGATTTGGTCAAAGGCTTTTTCAGCATCTAAGGATATGATCATGTGGTTTTGTTCCTTTAGTTTGTTTATATGTTGGATGATGTTTATGGTTTTTTATGTTGAACCATCCCTGCATTCCTATGATGAAGGCTACTTGGTCATGGTAGATGATTTTTTTATATTAAAAGATTAATATTTATTGACAGGTATATATAAAACACTCACTGACACAAAGATTGAACCATAGGGCAATTCCTGAAGATTTGGACTGGTCCATACAGTGGCAGTGATATTTTTTATATATTGTTGTATACTGTATGTCAAAATTTTGTTGAGAATTTTAGCAACAATATTCATGAGGGAAATTGGTCTGTAATTCTCCTTCTTTGTTGTGTCTTTGAGTGACTTTGGTATTAGGGTAATTGTGGCCTCATGAAATGAATTAGGCAATATTCATTGAGTTTCTACTGTGTAAAATAGTTTGAGGAGTAAGAGTAGTAATTCTTCTTGAATTCTGGTAGAATTCTGACTGAAACCATCTGGACCTCAGCTTTTTGGGGGGAAGGCTTTTAATGACAGCTTCAATTTCCTTAAGGGTAATAGGTCTGTTTAGGTCATTAATCTGGTCTTCATTTAATTTTGGTAAATGGTACCTGTCCAAAAAGCTGTCCATTTTATCTAGGTTTTCCATTTTGTGGAATATAGATTTTCAAAGTATGATCTGATAATTCTCTGAATTTTCTAAGAGTTTGTTGTTATTTCCCCCTTTTCATTTCTGATTTTGTTGATTTGGATACTCTCTCTCTGCCTTTTGAATAGTTTGGATAAGGGCTTATCTATCTTGTTGACTTTTTTCAAAGAACAGCTCTTTGGTTCATTGATTCTTTGTATTGTTCTTTTTGTTTCAGTTGTATTGATTTCAGCTCTAAGTTTGATTATTTCCTGCCATCTACTTCTTCTAGGTGAGTTTGCTTCTAATTGTTCTAAGGCTTTCAGCTGTGCTGTTAGTTCTCTAGTGTGTGATTTCTCTAGGCTTTTCATATAGTCATCTAGTGCTAAAAATTATCTTCTTAAGACTGCTTTCATTGTATCACAAAAGTTAAGGTATTTTGTGGATTCATTTTCATTAAATTCTAGGAAGACTTGAATTCTTTCCTAATTTGTTGCTTGACCCAGAGATGGTTCAACTGAGTGATGTTCAGTTTCCATGAGTTGGTAGGTTTTTTTGTGAGTTTTGATGTTGTTGAACTCTAACTTTAGGCCCTGGTGGTCTGATATGATATCAGGAATTATTTTCCTTGTTTGTATCTGTTGATACTTGCTTTATGACCAATTATGTGTGCAAATTAGAGAAAGTTCCATGTGGTGCTTAGAAATATGTATATTCCTTTGCATTTGTGTGAAAACTTCTGTAGATATCTATTAAATCCATTTGCATCATAACCTCTATTAAACTCCTTATTTCTATATTGAGTCTCTGTCTGGTTGACCTATCCAGGGGTGAAACTGGGTATTGAAGACTCCCACTATTAGGGTGTGAGAACTGATGTGGAATTTGAGCTTTAGCAGTGTTTCTTTAGCATAGATAGGTGCCCTTATATTAGGGACATAAATATTCAGGATTGAAATCTCCTCTTGACCAATTTTTCCTGAGATGAGTAAGTAATGACCATCTTGGTCCCTTTTGAATGCTTTTAGTTTAAAGTCTACTTTGGTAGATATTAAGATGGCAACCCCCACTTGTTTCTTAGGACCATTTGACTGGAAAATCTTTTCCCAACCCTTTACTCTAAGCCTGTGTCTGTCCTTGCGGTTGAGGTGTGTTTCTGGTAGGCAGCAGAAGGATGGCTTCTATTTTTGTTTCTATCTTGCTAGTGTGTGATGTTTTATAGGAGAGTTGAGTCCATTGATATTAAGGGATATTAGTGACCATTGATTGATATTTCCTGCCATTTTTGGTGGTAACTTGCTTGTTTTTCCTTTCTCTGGAGTATTCTTCTTTGGAATTATTGATTGTTTGTGGTTTCCTGGGTGTATCTGGGGTCTTTAGGTTGGAGTTTTCCCTCTAATACTCTCTGTAGTGCAGGATTAGTAGACAGATATTGTTTCAGTCTGACTATGTCATGAAATATTTTGTTTACTCCATCTATGGTGATTGATAATTTTGCTGGTTATAGTATTCTAGTTTGGAAGCCATGCTGTTTTAGCGTCTGTATAATTTCTGACCAAGCCCTTCTAGCTTTCATCATTTCCATTGAATAGTCAGGAGTTATACTGATGAGTCTGCCTTTATATGTAAGTTGGCCCTTTTGTTTTGCAGCTCTTAAAATTTTTTCTTTGTTCTATATGTTTTGTGGCTTAATTATTATGTGACACGCTGACTTTTTTGGGACTCATATCTATTTGGTGTTCTGTAAGCTTCTTGTATCTTTATAGGCATTTCCTTCTTCAGGTTAGGGAAGTTTTCTTCTATGATTTTATTGAAAACATTATCTGTGCCTTTTAGCTGGTATTCTTCTCCTTCTTCTATTCGTATTACTCTCAAGTTAGGTCTTTTCATGGTGTCCCAGATTTCCTGAACAATTTGAATTATGGCTTTTTTGGTTTTACTATTTTCTTTGACTGATATATCTATTTGAGCTACTGAGTCTTCCACTTTAGAGATTCTATCTTCCATCTCTTGAACTCTGTTGGTTATGCTTGTATCTGTGGTTTCAGCTTTTTTCTTCAGGTTTTCTATTTCCATTTTTGCCTCATTTTGTGCCTTTATATTGCTTATATTTCAGTTTTTAGTTCCTGGCATGTTTCTTTCAATTTTTTTTGGCTTACTTTTTCTTGGTTTTCTTTCATAGATTTGTTCATCTCTTCCAATTTTTTGTTTGTATTTTCTTCTATTTCTTTAAGGCAATTTTTCATATCTTCTTTGAGAGCTTCAATGATCATCATAAAGGAATTTTTGGTGTTGTGTCCTTCTGTTTCCTCTTCATTGCTCAGTTCAGGTCTTGTAGTTGTAGGACCACCACTTTCTTCTGGAGTTACCTTGTTGTTCTTTATATTATTATATATATTTTTGCAAGGCATCTGCCCATGGCTTCAGTGGTTCACGATTAGGTGGCTCCTGGTCAGTTGTGGCAAGTGGGTTGGTGTGTCTCCTGTCACCTCTGAACAAAATGTCTGCTCAATCTCTAACTTTGCTCTGGGCAGGGGACTGAGTTTCAAGTCTTCAATCCTTCTCTGTTTGAGCAGTTGGAGGTGGGGTAGCTGTGCGAGTTCCCTTAGCAGCAGCTGGGGGAACCTTGACAGCCAAAGTTTATCTCAGTCTGCTACAGAGTGTGTGTGGACACTCTCCACAGACAGCACTGGTCTCAGAACCCGACTGGAACACAATTTTTCCTGGCAAGGATTCAGGTGCTGGGGCCTGCTGAACCCACCCCACCTTTGGGCGGAGTCTGTGTCTGTCTTTCAGAGTCCTCAGTCCTTCTCTGTTTGAGCAGTTGGAGGTGGGTGGCCATGCAAGTTCCCTCCACAGCAGCTGGGGACCCTGACAGCCAAAGTTTACCTCTGTCTGCTACAGAGCATGTGGGGACAAGCTCTACAGACAGCTCCTGGTCCTGGCAGCAGGACTTCTTAAAAGACTCACAAGTGTTTTGACACTAACACTGAGTCAGAAATTCTCTCTTACATAAGCTGTGCATCTGTTTGCTTCCAGCAAACCAGGCTTTCCTAAGAAAATAATGCTGCTACAAAAAAGTAAGCTTTGACTTTGTTTCCTTTTTGTCTATAAACACAGAAAGCTTAAATCTATCATATTTATTTTGTTGCTTACACTGAGGCTCCTGTGAGACTTCAGGAATCAGACTTGTTGCAGCTCTGGCTGTACTCTGAAAACCCACTGTTTTGTGGTGCCAGGTTTTATCTAAGTGCATGAACTGGCTTTTTGGAGCCCATAACCTATAGAGCGATACCTTGCTCAGGCTTCATATGGTGGATAGGTTCAGTTCTGCCTCAACTTGATATTAAGACTATATTGATTTCCTGTGGGAGTCCTTACCCTCTCTGAGAAGCAGATAAGGAGTAGGGTGGGGGGAATCTGGGGGCTAGTAGGAAAAAGAGATAAAAGGGTAACTGTGGTTGGTATGTAAAATTAAAAAAACCTTTTAAATTAAAAAAAGAAAACCTAGAGTTTCATAATTAAAACCCATACAACATGCCAGGAAGTCTCTGAACCAAGGCTCATGTGAGATACAACCCAGAAGATTTTTTGGCTCTCTTTCTGTGCTCTAGACTATTTTTGAGATTTCTTTGGTTTTATGTGGGTATATTTTACCCACATTGGTATACCATTTGTAGTATGAAGTTTCTGACCTGAATTTTCAGACCTAGCTCAAAGGTTTGGAGCTTCTCTAAGAACCATTGCTGCTTAGGCCCAAATATCACACAAAGGCATATATAAATTTTATGCTGATCAGCCTATGGCTCTGGCATATTGCCAACTAGTTCTTGCTCTTAAAGTAACCCATGATTCTTATTGGGTTCAGTCATGTAACTTGGTAGCTTTTTTCAGAGCACCATTTCAACTTCTTTTCACTGCATCTGCTGGCATCATGATGTCTCTGTGGTATCTTTCTGGTTTCTTTGCTCTTCCTGTTCCTAGAATTTTTTAGTTTGGTAGCCCTGTACACACTTCTTGTCTGCCATCAGCCAATAAGCATGTTAATTAAATCAGTAAGTGGAACAATAATTTACCATGGAACAGAATACAATTCCACTATAATTAATACTAACTTAAGATTAATTTTGTTACTGTAGATAGACACACACACACATATGGATATATATAAATTTATTTCTATGCTTGTTCAAGGTGTTATACCTATATAGTTCATCTAACAATGTAATACAAATTGCTATTTCTTAAAAGTTATCATTACCTACTAATTAGGACATAAAGAAATATAAGTTAGTAATTAGACATTACAATCAAATTAATAGTCATATTAGATGTTCTTTCCAAGTCAAATAGAAATATATTTTAAATAGACAGGTATTTTTCAAGCAATTCAGAGACCTAGAGAATCTGGCATTTAAGATATTTTAATAACATAGGTTCTTATTATTTTTATGACAATGAGACATCTGCTCCTAGCAGCACCAATCTACTTCAGAGAAGATGGTGAACACTGAAGAAACTCCATATGGAGTTGACCTTCTTTGTGCCAAAAGTTAGCCACTGGAAAAGAAATTGCCCTCACCTCAACTGCTAATAGTATGATGTCGATAATAAGCAAGAAGGACATACTAAATTAAGAGCTGCCAAATCTTAAATGGACAAAGTAGAATGGTCTTTAAAAATATCCTGCTTTACAGAGAAGTCTGTCACATATGCAAGGCTTTAAGCCAAAAATAGATACTTCAGTGATAAAGAGGAACCTTGGATGACTGTCCAAGCAGCAAGCTGCTTCAATTTTCACATTTTGGGTAGTTGTTTGCTTGTACAACCTATTTACTTCCTTAATATTATTTCCTTCCTGGGTCTCTGAGGGAGTTTAAGATAAAATAGTTATAATGTTCTAGTGACAGTTTTAAAAATAAAACTCACTTGGAAGTTAAAGTGTATTAGTTTGAGAAACATCAAAAGATAATTTTCCGTTAGTAATACAAGTTAGAAAGTAAATTAAGTACAATCCTTGGACTTGCTAAAATAGAAAAAATAATATGGTGATATGCTTTATATTTAATAAAACCAGTATGAAATATCAGAGAAGATAGCCACTCACAATCAATTCAGAAACGTCATGCCTTAAATCCCATCACTTAGAAGGCAGAGATTGTTCTGGATGTCAGTGAGTTCAAGACATAACAGAGCAGTGGTAACTCATACCTCTAATTCCAGCATGAGGATCTAGAGGATGTTTGTGAGTACAAGTCCAAACAGCCAGGCAGTGGTGGCACACACCTTTAATCCCAGCATGGGGAAAGACAGGAGTGGTGATCTATGTCTTCAATCCCATTAGATCAGAGTTTGAGGCCAGTTTAGTTTACAGAAGAAGTTTCAGGCTCATAGGCCAGTAGTGGTGGTGCCTTGCCTTTAATCCCATAACTCAAGAGAACGAAATCTTTCTGTGTTTCTACAAATTCAAGGCTAACTATCAAATAGTAGTAGCTCATGCCTTTAATTTTAACCTGGATGTGATGCAGCTGGGCAAAGAAGGTATTTAAAGCAGTCATAGGAAGACAGAAGCAGCATTAGAAATGATGAGGAGTGAGGCTGAGGAAGCTGGAAGATAGCTGGGTGAGATCTGACTGTGCTGTTTCTCTCTTTGATATTTCAGTCTTTCCCTAATATCTTCCTCTGAGTTTCTTTTAATACAACCAGAATTCATGCAACAGTTTTCTTTGATTTGTCAATTGTTAATGGACTGAACATTATTGATATAATTATTGCTTGTATATATTGTATATACAATATAATATTATACCTAATGTATATAGCTTTTCTTATGTTAGTTATAACCTTTTTCAATTTTGAGACAAAAGGGAATTTGTAGTGATATATATTATATTTAATAAAATCAGCCTGGAATATCAGAGAACAGAATAATCCACAATTAAGCCATGAGCATCAGAGAGTGGTGACTCATGTGGGCCATTAATCCCATCAGTCAGGAGACAGAGAGCTTTCTGTATTTATGTGAGTTCAAGACCTGACAATCAAAGAATAGTATCTCAGATCTACAATCATAACTCTATGAATATGATGCAGACCTGAACCCAGAAGTGAAACAATTGGGCAGAAAAATATTTAAAGCAGGACGAGGCTGATATTTGGGCATTCTGTAGGAGCAACCAGCCAGGCAAGTGGAGGCCTCTTAAAGACAGCATTTACCCTGTTTGGTCTGAGAAGTTGGCTGGATGAGAATTGACTGTATTCTGTTTCCTCTCTTCTTCGATTTTTCATACTGATTTTATTAAATATAAAATATATTCCACAGGCCTATTAAATTTTAATAAATATAAAATATATCACCACATCCTTCCTGGATGAACCCCGTCTGATTACATGTGTTCAAAGGCTTGTTCAACAACTTAGTCTCACTTCATCTTCAAAAGCTTCCATTTAATCCCCCCTCCCCACAATGGACACTTGCCACCTTGTTCTGAAGGTCTCTGTACCTTTTGTCTAGAGCTTCCATCCTACCACGGCCCATCATGGACAACTTTAATCTATAAATGCACAGTTTTTGCTTCTCATACTGTATTAAGTTCCTTCTAGGTTCACAGTTCTCTCTGGAAGTTACTAATCTTTCCATCCATGATGCCTGTATTAACACCAAACATTGAGAAGAATTGTATTTAAGTATTGTTTTCTAGGGAGTTTCAGCGACTCCTGGGCAGAGGCTCTCAACCTTCCTAATGTTGCCACCATTTAACTCAGTTCTTCAGGTTGTTTCTACTAAATAATTTTGTTTCTACTTAATAACTATAATTTTGCTAATATTATGAAATATGATGAAATTATCTGATATGCTGGACATTTGATATACCATCCTAAGTGTCACACACCATGGGTTGAGTGATGGTCACAATATCAGCATGATCATAAGAATGAGGGAAACAGCAAAACTAAATTTTGAAGAGGATAACAACTTGAAACTGAGTTTGCTTCATCATATAAACCAGATCAGAGCCCAGGGCAATTTTAGAAACTAAAACTAAAATTCAAAAGCCAGAGGCTGTGAGGCAGAAAAGGAGATGAGCCCCTAATACAATAGTTCACAGAAGATAAAAAGAAGCTGCATCTACCATCTCATTGTCCAGGACTGGGATACTGTGACTGTGGAGATTTTTTAAAAGCCAAATTGGACCTTCTGGTGATATAGGATAGAAAAAAAATTAATTTGCAATCAAATAAAAAATATTGTTTTCTAATTCTAATACCTATTTGAAGGTCTCCCTTAAATGACAGCTTTTCTTGACAAGGCCTCTGTGAGTATTCCAGGCAGCTCTTAAACCAAATATGCTCTTGCCTCCCTCTGAGTCCTGGGTGCAGTGTGCAACATGTTTGCACAGGACACTGAATTAGAGTATGTATTGTTCTATTCAGAGTACAGCCTCTGCCTGTCATCATCAGTGAGGATGATATGGCCATTCTTCCTCCTCAAAGACTGTAGTTGAGCTCAGCCATGGCCTCAGCCTCAGCTAAGTTCCATCAGCATGTGACCACCTAAGTTCTGAGCTATCCCTCGACTCTTCTGGGTTTTTTTATTTCACTTCTTTTTAGATTTGTGTTTAAAATTTGCTCACATCTATTTTTATTCATCTATTTATCTTACATCATGGCAGCAGCTTTCTCTCCACCCTCCATTTCCAGTTTCTCTCCCCTACTCTCCTCTCCTACTAACCCCCAGTCCATCCTCTTCTGTGTCCATCCAGGAAAGTGCAGGTCTCCTCTGAGTATCAACAAAACATGGCATATCAAGACTAAGCACCTCCTCTTCTATTAAGGCTGGGCAAGGTGACTCAGTATGAGAATTTGAGTTGCAGAAGCCAGCAAAAGATTCAGAGAAAACCGCTGTCCCTGTTTTTACAAGTCCTATATGATGACCAAGCTGCACAACTGTAACATATGTGCTCAGTGCCCATATCATTCCCATGCACAGTTCCTGGTTGCCAGTTCAGTCTCTGTGAGTCTCTATGAGGCCAGTTAGTTGATTGTGTGACATTTCCCATGATGTTTTTGACCCTCTGACTCCTACCATTCTTTTCCCTCTTTCACTGATCCTCCTCCTAATGTTTACATGTGGGTCTCTGCGTCTCATTCCATCAATTGCTGGATGACACCTCTCTGAGGACAACTAGACTTGGCACCAATCTGGTCACAAGAGACAGACAGTTTAGGATACCTAACCACTATTGCTAGGAGTCTAAGCTGGAGTCTCCCCATAGACTCCTGGGATATTTCTCTCCAGGAGACTTCCTCCTGACATGGAAAAGTGCTCCCAACAGTCTCCCCCAGCACTCTCCCCATCCATTCCTCACCAATATGATTGTTCATTTTCAATTCCCACCTGCACCTGTCAGCTCGCAAAAACTCTTCTATTTCCCATTCCCAGATTCCCAGGAAGATCTGGGCGCCCTGGCCCATGATTTCTCCTGGTTACCTAGTCTCCCTAGTTCTGCAGATTGAAGCATAATTATCTTTTATTTTACAGCTAATATCCAGTTATGAGTGAATACATACAATGCCTGTCTTCCTCAGTCCAGGTTACCTCACTCAGCATGATTTCCACTAGTTCCATCCATTGCCTTCAAATTTTCTGATGTTCTTGTTTTTAAGCTGAGTAATAGTCCATTGTGTGAAATAGTCCAATTTTCTTTATCCATTTCATGGGAGAGGGACATGTAAGTTGTTTTTAGGCTCTGGCTATTACAAATAAAGCTGCTATGAACATTTGAGCAAATGTCCTTGTGGTATTATTGATCATAATTTGCATATATGCACAACGATGATATAGCTGGGTTTTGTAGTAGGTTGATTCCCAGTTTTCTGAGGAACCACCACACTGACTTCCATAGTGTCTATATCAGATTACACTCCCACCAGCAATGGATGAGTATTCCCTTGTTCTACACCCCCTCCATAAAAAGGTATCCCTTGTGGTTTTGATCTTAACCATTCTAAAAGGTATAAGATAGAATCTCATAGTTATTTTGATTTGCATTTTGTATGAGCTATGGATAATGAATGAATCCTAATTTATCTTAAAATAAAATCCCTAAGACAAATATTCTAGAAAATTTGAAAGATCAGAGAGACTGGGGAACAAGCCACACAACTTCTCACCTAAACACTCTTCACTAATCCTTAGACCAAATGCTTCTGAGTCCTCAGAAGGAAAGGGAAGGGATGAGCTTCCCCTTAATAAACCCTTCTTTGCCCAGCATTATCACTTCCTGGACCAAACTTCCTAGTGCTAGAATTAAAGGCTTGTGTTTCACAAGTACTGGGAACAGAGACATGAGGTCATAATTGCTGGGACTAAGATGTGTGCCACCACTGCCTTGGTCTGTTTAGCCTTGAACTTGTAGAGAACCAGAAGGATTCTGCCTCTGCCACCTGAGTGCTAGGTTTGAAGGTTTGTATCACCCCTCCCTGACCTCCATGACTAACCCTGTAGCTGGCTTTGCCCTGTGATCTCCAGGCAAATCTTATTAGCTACACAATATATAACCACATAAGGGTGTTAAAAATCTCCTTAAGTTATTTTTGTCCATTATAGATTCTTCTTTTAAGAATTCATTGTTTTGACCTATACACCATTTTAACTGGATTATGTGGTTTGTTGCTTGGATTATGTGGTTTGCTACTATCTAGTTTCCTGAGTAATTTATCAATTTTGGAAATCAGCCCAATAAACCTGATTTTTAAAAATGAGAAATAATACCTAGTGCATTGGCCTAGAACACTGAGCATAACATAAATAGCATAGGCCCTAATATTGGCAATTAATAAATGTGACCTCATGAAATTAAAAACTTGTTGTAAGGCAAAGGACACTATCAATAGAATAAGACAGCAGCCTAGAGAATAGGAAAAGATGTTCATCAATCCTATATCTGACACAGGGATGATTTCCAAAATTTACTCACAACTTGAATCCTGAAACAAATTTCAGAAATCAGAAAACAAAGAACCCACACTAATTGGAAGATATCCTACGTGAGGCTGACCCAGGAACCAGTTGTCAGTCTACACTGTTGGAAAAGAAACACATAAGTCAGGGAAGTCATGGGAAACTTAGGAGTCCACATCCCTGACAGGCAACACAGTGAATGAAATTGATTTGAATAAAGTTTTAGAAGTAAAATAAGCAAAGTTAGAGTTGTGTATTTGTTGCTAACTTTCTGCTCCATGGAAAGGCTGACCCAGGGAGAGGCTGCCTGTAACACACTATAGAGAGAGAATTCTCATGTTGACAGAGAACTCAGGGATACCCTGGAGGCCCACATCCCAGAAGAGAGGCATCATGGTGATTTTATTGATCCAGATTCAGTCTAAGGAGTAAAGTAAGAAAAGTTATGGTTGTGTATTTGGTACAAACTTTCAGATCCCTCCTGAAAGTGTAGCAAGAGAGCTTTGAAAAACTTTGAAAAACCCTTCCCAGATGGCTGTTATCCAGGACTGTGTAAGTTCTGTGACAGGCAGGTGTGGGCTCCACTTTGATGCCATGTTTCCATGCTCTCCAGTGGGAATGTGTTCCCTTTGAAAGACATTAAAATTACATGCCACAGAGATGCACTAAAAACCTTCTACACCTCAACCTTGCAGAATCTCCTTGGGCAGAGTCCTGCCAAGTGCATCTGGGTAAGTGTTTGCACTCAAGTGCAGAATGAGAAGATGGTTGGGTCCCAGGCAGGCTGAGGGAAGAAGAGCATCTGGGCTCAGAGGGTCTTCAGTATCTTCATAGAAGATGCTGAACTCCTATATACCCAATACAGACAAAACATGGGTGCTCTATTCTTAGCATATCCATTTCTTTAGTTTAGAAACTTTAAAAATTAATTTAGGATGCACATTTATTTCTATGAAGTAAATGACTCACAATGATAGTTGGGAAAGTTGTAAAGTTACAATCATTTTACTGATTTACCTATTTCTGAGACTTTCTATCAGAGAACTGAAAGGTCAAGAATTCTCATTTTAAAAATCTATAACTTTGGCATATGCAACAGAACTATTTTGATGCAAGTTCTCTTGAGTTTGAGTTATCAAAATTTTAAAACTATTTTTTAAATATTTTCCCCGTAAAAGGTAATTTACAAGAAGCCAACAGCCAACATCACACTTAATGGAGAAAACTCAAAGCAATCCCACTAAATCCAGGAACTAGACAAGGATGTCCTCTCTCCCCTTATCTACTCAATATAGTTCTCGAAGTTTTAGCTAAAGCAATAAGAGAACGAAAGGAGATTAAGGGGATACAAATAGGAAAAGACAAAGCAAAATCATCTCTATTTGAAGATGATAAGATTGTTAACATAAGTGATCTACAAAATTCTAACAGGGAACTTCTACATCTGATAAATACCTTCAGCAATGTAGTAGGATACAAGATTAACTCAAAGAAATCAGTAGCCCTCCTATAAACTAAAGATAAAATGACTGAAAAAGAAATAATGCAAACTTCACACTTTAAATAGCTGCAAATAGCATTAAATACATCGGAGTGACTACAACCAAAGACATAACAGATCTATTTGACAAAAACTTTAAATCACTCAAGAAAGTATTTGAAAAGCTACCAGAAAATGGAAAGATCTACCATGTCCATGGTTAGGTAGGATTAACATGAAGA
This sequence comes from Sigmodon hispidus, assembly GCA_004025045.1. Taxonomy (NCBI): domain Eukaryota; kingdom Metazoa; phylum Chordata; class Mammalia; order Rodentia; family Cricetidae; genus Sigmodon; species Sigmodon hispidus. Next base: position 7,067 of record PVIH01024799.1, on the reverse strand, counting down.
AAAATGGCAATTCTACCAAAAGCAATCTACAGATTCAATGCATTGCCCATCAAAATCCCAACACAATATTTTATGGATATTGAAAGAACAATACTTAACTTCATTTGGAATAACAGGAAAGCCAGGCTTGCCAAAACAATTTTGCTCACAAAAGAACCTCAGGAGGCATCACCATCCCAGATTTCAACTTATACTACAGAGCTACAGTAATAAAAACAGCATGGTACTGGCATAAAAACAGATTTGTGGATCAATAGAATCGAATTGAGGATCTGGGCATTAACCCAAAACCTATGAACACCTGATCTTTAAGATAGAGGCCCAAAATATTCAATAGAAAAAAGATAGCATCTTAACAAATTGTGTTGGCATATCTGCATAGTAGTGTGTATAAAAATGTAAATAGATCCAAGCCTGTCACCCTGCACAAAACTCAAATCCAAGTGGATCAGTGACCTCAACATAGACCCAGTCACACTAAACCTGATAGAAAAGAAAGTGGGAAATACTCTCCAATGAATTGAAAGAGGTGACCACTTCCTAAATATAACACCAGTAGCATAGATACCTAGAACAACAATCAATGAGTGGGATCTCCTGAAACAGAAGATTCAATAAAGCCAAGGTTACAAGTCAATAGGACAAAATGACAGCCTAAAGAATTGGAAAAGATTTTCTCCAACCCTAAAAATGATAGAGGACTGATCTCTAAAATATATAGAGAACTCAAGAACCTAGAGCCCAAAATCTTGTTTAACCCAATCAAAAAAAAAAATGAGGTTCAGAACTAAAAAGGGAACTCTCAGCAGAAGAATTACAAATGGCTGAAAGGCACTTGAAAAAGTGCTCAACATCTTTAGGAATCAGAGAAATGCAAATCAAAACAACTTTGAGATACCACCTTACACCTGTCAGAATGGCTAAGATAAAAGAAAGAGATGACAGCCTATGTTGGAAAGGTTGAGGAACAAGGAGATGACTCCTCCATTGTTGGTGGGAGTGTAAGCTTGTTCAGCCACTGTGGAATGCAGTATGGTGGTTTCTGAGAAAACTTGGAATCAATCTCCCCACAGATCCAGCAATACCACTACTGGGAATATACCCTAAAAATGCACATTCCCCCTCCAAATGCATTAGCTGAGCTATGTTCATAGCATCATTATTTGTAATAGCGAGAACCTGGAAACAAACTAGATGCCTCTCAACTGAAGAATGGATTAGCAAACTGTGGTATACCTACACAATGGAGTACTACTCAGCAGGTAGAAATAATGATATCCTAAAATTTGCAGTCAAATAGATGGAATTGGAGAATATCCTCCTGAGTGAGATGTCACAAGCCCAGAATGATAAGCAGATGATGTATCCACTTGTTAGTGGACTCTAACCAAGAAAGCAAAAAACAAAGCATGTCCAAGCTGCAAACCACAAACACTTGGAATCTGTAATGCCTTGGTCTGACACCTTGGATGCCACTCCCTCCATAATAACACCTGACCCACTCTTGATTTGTGGTGAGGAAAGTGAATTTTCCAAGAGTGGATGCTGAACTAAGCCATATTGTGACCTTGGGACCTCCTGCCTTTGCTGGGGAGGAGATAAAGAAATGTGGAGAAGAAAGAGTAACTCCAAGGGGTGGGAGGGGAATGGGAGCTTGAACATGAATAAAAAATATGACTTTATTCATAATAAAAAATTAATATAAAAGGAAAAAAATTTAAAACTATCTGTATGGAATTAAAGCTCTAAGATTCTAAACCAAATCCTTAAGAAGGCGACCTCACATAAATGCAAAATAGCTGCTAGTTTTTAATCAGTCACAATTCATTTTAATTTAACTTCAGAAATCACAAACTAGTGGTGACTTTTTTATCTTGCCAGTCTAGAAGAAACTGTCACTGAGTGACCATGATGATGAGGTTGTCAGGAAAATAATTATTATATTATGGTGGACACCGAGGAAGATTTCTTCCCATACACATTAAGACCCAGGATTAGGATATCTTGGAAGAGGGGTTGCATGTTTTATTTTTTTCTACATTCTATTAATGCACTGCATATAATTTTTATAATGAAAAAACCTGGATCTCATCTTGTTTTTGGTAAATTTATGGACAACTGAATCCCATCCTGTCCTGCTGTCTACTTGATTTTCAGGTTTTTCTTAAACTTTTTCGTGAACTTATGTGAAGAGATGGACAGGGGCAGACTGATATCCCTTATAACTGAGGCAATGAACACTGAGAACACTGTCAGGGAGGTCAGAGCTCCAAAGCAAGAAAGATGAGGCTCTCAGGAGGTGTCAGTGGGTGATGAGAGAAGCAGGTTGTGCTGCAGCACTGTGTGGGCTACAGTGCCAGTGGCTGGAGTCAGTGCCATACTGCTATTCTGGGACATCAGCTCCTGATGTTTTAAGAAGTTAATATGGAAACATTGGGTGACATTCTTACTTCCAGTCTGAGCCCAGAGACACAGCTTATAAGGTTTCAAAAATTAAAAAATAACGTCATACAGTCTCTAAACAGCTGCCATTCCTTACCCTTAAGGCTCTTCATGTTTTGCCCATCACATTCCCATAATTCATTGATTCTGGCATCTCCGGAAACAGCTCTCGCATGTGCATGGTGATGGTTTTCTCATCCCTGGTTTGCCATCCATTTTTTCCTAGTGTCTTCATAATTTTAAAGTCAGGATTTAGCCAAGACAAACCCCCTGCCTGAATAAGCTCCTCCTCAAGGCACTTGCATGAAGCAGGACCAATGTCTCTTACCAAAGCCCTCTCTTTGGTGATCCTATGGACTGTGGGTTGTTCATAGTTGGGGTAAGTGTGGGGTGACACAAACTCTAAAGTCATGGTTTCTTTATTCCGACAGCACAGGACATTTCAATTCCTCTGTCCTGAGGAGCTGCAGCCATCACCACCGGCTGTACTTGATGAATGCTTAAATTCCCCTGTGTCATTTCTTGCTAAATGCATGTTTTCTTTTTCTAGTGTTCCAAATGTCTTGTCTTCTTCTTCTCCACTATAGCCTCTTCTAATGAGACATATTTCAGGAATCTACCACATTGCAGGCAGATGTGTACAGAACTTCATGTCAGTGGAAAGCAGTGGAAATTGGAACATTATGTAAAATTAATAGCAATGCATGATACAAATCCCAGTTTATTCTTGGCTATCCCAGGCCATCACAATTCACTCTCCCCTGGCCTCTCTGTAAGATGATTGTCCCTTAAAACATTATGTACTACTGAGAGTATCAGCCTTGTTTCCTGGTTTTCTAACCATGATCAACTAGAAAGATATGAACTGTTGAGGTTCATTCAGCTGGAGGGGACAGGCTAAAGGATTCCTTGTAGCTTGTATTTGAGAAGGGGTCATATTAACTGGAACATTTTCTACAGAAATTATATATCAACCTAGAATCTATGTGCCTCTCTGATTCTTATTATGTAAAATGTAGATATATTTGTATGGTGCATGTAATTTAGAGGTAGTGGGGTGACTACAGAATTGCTGTCTCTTTCTCTCCTGGGAAGCCTATGGTCATAATGACAAAACCATGTCACTGTAAACTTTCTCTTTTGTTACTGTGGAATTCCAATTTCAGAAATTAAGGTTTTTCATTCATTTTAAGCAGGGATTTCTGAAGTCTTGATGCTGAGAATTTCACTAAGAGCTTATGAACCCTTTGCCTTCCTAACTTTCCTAAGTTTTTTAGGTTTGTATGGACACAGTTTCTGAAGTGATGTTAAAAACAGAACAGTCACTATCCTTGATCTACAGAGGTCATCGTACACTGCTCCAGTGTGACAATGAAATGTGTTCATAAAGATCAAGTTCCTGATGAGGTATGGTAGTGCAAGCCATTAGTTCCACTACTCTGGAGGCAGAGGCAGGCAGATAAGTTCCTGGACAGCCAGAGATATACAGAGAACCCCTATCTCAAAAAAACCCTAAATCATCAAGTTTCTTTTCTTTTCTCATTAGTTTATTGGAATTAAAAAGACACACACATTTCTAGGAATGACTTGAGAGAAAACATCTTAAAAGACTTTTACTTCTTTCTTAGCCAGTGCTGATATGCATTTGATGCAAAATACTATTTTAAACTCTACATGTGTGTGCTTTCTTCCATGAAATAAGTGAATAAAACATCACCTGATAGTGCAGCCAGATTACATAATAACACTCAAAATATGTGCTCCTGATCACCTCTGTCCCATAATCCTGGAGACATTGAAGCCCTATTACTCTCTTCTTTCATTCCCTGAGTTATCATAACACAACTCAAATGTTTAAGTTGTTCAAAGTGGTCCATAATTTTCTTTCTTTATTCCATTTTTGAGTGGCATTGGTATCAGGGTGATTGTGGTCTGGTAAAAAGAGTTCAGCAGTGTTCATTCAGTTTGTACTCTATGAAGCAGGTTAAGGAGCATTGGTATTAGTTCTTCTTTGAAATTCTGGTAGAATTCTGCACTGAAACCATAAGGTCCTGGGCTTGTTTTTACTTAGGAAATTTTTAATAACAGTTTCAATTTCCTTAGGGGTTATAGGTCTGTTTAAATCATTTATCTGATCTTGATTTAATTTTGTTAAGTGTTACCTGTCCAGAAAGCTGTCCATTAAATCTAGGATTTCTATTTTAGGGGAGTACAGATTCTCAGAGTATAGACTGATAATTCTCTGAGTTTCCTAGGTGTCTGTTGTTATGTCCCCCCTTCCATTTCTGATTCTGTTAATTTGGATACTTTCTCTCTGCCTTTTGGTTAGTTTGGATAAGGGTTTATCTATCTATTGACTTTCTAAAAGAACCAACTCTTAGATTCATTGACTCTTTGTATTGTTCTCTTTGTTTCTATTGTACTGATTTCACCCTAAGTTTGATTTTTTTTTCCTGCCTTCTACTGCTTCTAGGTGAGTTTGCTTTTAATTGTTCTAAAGACTTCAGATGTGCTGTTAGATCTCTCGTGTGGGATTTTTCTTGTTTTTTTACACAGGTATCTAGTGCTATGAGTTTTCTCTTAACACGGCTTTCATTGTATTCCATAAATTTGGCTATGTTGTGTATTCATTTTCATTAAATTTTTGTAAGCCCTTGATTTCTTTTTGAACTTCTTCCTTGACCCAGAGGTGGTCCAATTGAGAGATTTTCATTTTTTATGAGTTTGTATGCTTTCTGTGATTTTTGGTGTTGTTGAACCCTGAAATAGCACGAATTTGGGTTGTAATAATAGAAGACTCTGAGCCAAATTAGAAGAAAGAAGAAATATCAGAGAGAGAAAGTACTACAGTCAATTCTCACCCAGCTGTCTTGCAACTTCCTCAGCCTCACTCCTGGTCACTTTGCCTGTTGCTTCTTCCAGTCACTCTGTCTCTGCAGGGTTTCTAGGAGCCCTTATATCCCCTATTCCATTTAGGTTAGGATTAAAGGTTTGTAGCCTTGAACTCACAAAAACAGAAGAAGTTCTGCCTCTGGAGTTATGAGATTCAGGGTGTTGGTCACCACTCCTGACTTTCCCTGGATTAAAGGTGTGTGTAATTGACTCTCAGCTGTTTATCCTTGTATTCAAGAATCAAGAATTTCCAGAGTTGTCTGCCTAAGATTTGACTGTGTGCTGCATCTGATACTTCAGGATTTATTAAATATCTAACAAATATCCACAGAACCTTATTTAGACAATTTTTTTCTAATATGATACAAGGAGTTGTAACCATTTTATGTATCTATTGACATTTGCTTGATTACTAAGTATTTGGTCAATTTTGGAGAAAGTCCCATGGGTTGCTGATATATATATATATATATATATATATATATATATATATATATATTCCTTTTGTGTTTTGGTGAAAGACTCTGTAGGCAAGTGATAGCATGAAGACGGTCTGTGGAGTAAAAGGCAGAAGTGAGATCTTCACTGGAATAAGTTTTTGAGCATCTGCATGTTGCCCTGAGGTAGCAGAGCTATCTGGACATGGTTCCTGGGCTGTGCTCATAGGAATCATTGCTCTACTTTTCTACTCAGCCACTGGTTATTACCAAAAAAAGATGAATAAAAACAGTAGACTTCACACTAATTCCAACTTAAGTAGCACCTTTTTCTCTGAAATTAGCATTGGGATCTCAACCAACAGCATTCTTCTTATCTCCCATATCCTCAAGTTTATTTCTGGGCACAGACCCAAGCCCACTGATCTGCCCATTAGCCTCTTGGCCCTAATCCACCTACTTACACCACTGATCACAGCATTTTTAGCTACAGACCTTTTTATTTCTTGGAAGAAATGGGATGACATTACATGTAAATATTCAGTATGATTCTCGAAGTTTTAGCTAAAGCAAAAGAGAATGGAAGGAGATTGGAAGGATACTAATTGGAAAAAAAAGTGAAACTATCTCTATTTACAGAAGATATGATTGTATACATACGTAATCTACAAAATTCTACCAGGGAAATTCTACAGCTGATAACACCTTCAGCTATGTAGCAGGACACAAGATTAACTCAAAGAAATCAGTAGCCCTTCTATACACTAAAGATAAAAGGTCTGAAAAAGAAATAAGGGAAACAGCACCTTATATAAACCTGCAAACAGTATTAAATACCTTGGAGTAACTATAACCAAAGAAGTAACAAATCTATTTGACAAAAACTTTAAATCACTCAAGAAAGAAATTGAAGAAGATATTAGAAAATGGTAAGCTCTCCTGTGTTCATGGATAGGTAGGATCAATATAGTAAAAATGGCAATTCTACCAAAAGCAATCTACAGATTCAATGTACTTCCCATCAAAATCCAAACACAATTTTTTACAGAATTTCAAAGAACAATACTCAACTTCATTTGGAATAACAGGAAAGCCAGGATTGCCAAAACAATTTTGCTCAACAAAAGAATCTCAGGATGCATCACCATCCCTCTCTTCAAGTTATACTATAGAGCTACAGTAATAAAAAGAGCCTGGTACTGGCATAAAAACAGACTTATGGATCAATGGAATCGAATTACTTAAATTTTCTGATTTGTAACCTGTTTTTCCTGATTTGTTCTCATTAGTGTAAAA
>PVIH01024798.1:0-22010 GCA_004025045.1 Sigmodon hispidus | reverse complement strand
TTCCTATTATTCTCAAATTAGGTCTTTTCATGGTGTCCCAGATTTCCTGAACATTTTGAGTTATGACTTTTTTAGTTTTACTATTTTCTTTGACTGATATATCTATTTGAGCTACTGAGTCTTCCACTTCAGAGATTCTATCTTCCATCTCTTGAACTCTGTTTGTTATGCTTGTATCTGTGGTTCCAGCTTTTTTCTTTAGATTTTCTATTTCCATCTTTGCCTCATTTTGTGCCTTTTTTATTGCTTTTATTTCAGCTTTTAGTTCTTGGCCTGTTTCTTTCATAGATTTGTTCATCTCTTCCCATTTTTTGTTTGTATTTTCTTCTATTTCTTTAAAGCTATTTTTCATATCTTCTTTGAGAGCTTTGATGATCATCAAAAAGGAATTTTTGGTGTTGCTTCCTTCTGTTTCCTCTTCATTGCTCAGTTCAGGTCTTGTATTTGTAAGATAGCCACTCTCTTCTGGAGTTACCATGTTGTTCTTTGTATTATTATGTAAGCCGGCTTCAGTGGTTCACGATTAGGTGGCTCCTGGTCAGTTGTGGCACTTGGGCTTATGTGTCTCCTGTCACCTTTCTGGGAGGGGTCTGAGTCTGTCCTTCAGGGACCCCAGTTGTTATCTGTTCACTCAATTGGAGGTGGAGGTGGGTAGCCATGCAAATTCCCTCAGCAGCAGCTGTAGGTTTGGTGACAGGCAGACTTTATCTGCACCTGCTACAGAGTGCGCTGGGACTCACTCTGCGGACAGCACCCGGTCCCCTCCAGTGTATTTTCATATTTTAGCTCTTACCTGGGTACCATCCAGGGGCCTGATGGCCTCAACTCTCTTTCTGCCCTCTCTCAAGACTCAAATGAAATCATTCTCACTGAGGTCAATTAAGGTAAGCAATCACAAGTACCTGTATCATTGTTTTCATAGTATATATGTTTAGCCCGAGGTTAAAAAAATTCATCTTAACCCTGATGATGCAGTTTTCAGTTACTCTAAAGAAGAAATTACACAAACACAGTTCTCTGTAGCATTTCAGAACTGAGTAGATAAGGTTGTGCCTTCACTAACGGATGACCTTAGAGTCTTACAAATCCTCATATATTGCACAGGCGCTAGCACAATGTAAACATTCAGTAAATGTGACTTTAAATAGCTGAGGTTATGTCAGATATTCAGCTATTTTCTCTGTGTGTATGTTCACATATGAGCATGTATAGGCATGTATAGTTATCAGAGATAACATTTCTCAGAAACCATCTATCTTGTTTCATGAGACAGTCTTTCATTGGCATGGGCCAATTCAGCTAGGCCATGGGCCACAAAGTCCCCAGGCTGTGATTATGTGTACACAGAACTTTTTACTCAGTTCGTAGACTTGAACCCAGGCCCTCTGGTTTACATGGTAACACTTCACTGGCTGAGCTATCTCCTGAGCCCGGTCATATATGCTTCTTAGCCCATACAGCCACTAAACACAGACAGATCCCTTCGATGAAGGAAGAGACAGGGCATAACACTTTTCTTCATTTGGAAACAAAGTAAAAGATGGTTTGTCTAAAGATATCCTGGGGCCACCGAGATGGCTCAGAAAGTTCAGGAGCTCATGATAAGTGAAGACAAAGGATTCCCAGGATCCAGATGGCAGACAGAAAAAATGACTCCCACCAGGAGTCCTCTGCCTCCACACGTGCATGACCACAGAAACAAACACACACAACCCATACACATAAAACATAAATATAAAATGTAAACGTGCATGTGCATGCTTAAATGAGCAAATAAATATGAGAAAATGTTCTCTACTGAAGAGAATCATAAAAGTAAAATTAAAATTGGACTTTCTAAGACACGGCAGTTAACGGGACAAGGATTTCTTGTTTAGCAGGCAGCACCATGCTAAGACTATTTGAACAAGGCTTGAGGCAGAGGTGGTAGTGGCAAGTTCTTGATAAAAGCTCACTTTGGAAGCCTATACCACAGGGCCCACTTTCCCTTTTCCTTTCCTTTGATCTCCTTAAGCACTTCCCCCACCCGCACTGTCTCACATATTCAGTGGGGGGAATGGGGTTCTCCCTGTGTGTGTCCTGCTAATTTCCTCTGATCTCTTTCTCATGGCATGTCTCAGAGCAAGTTTCAGCAGCTTGGCTCACAGCTTCCACACTATTCCCTTAAAGCAGTGCAGATTTGCTCTTTTACGTAATTGTAAATAATAAATACGGGTATAGTGCCACCTCTCTGTTTCCCAGGGTGAAGCCCTTCACATTAAAGTCACACTTCCACCTTCTAAAACTACTCTAGAAGAAAACCAGCCAGATTTAGGTGACAACTTTGTCTTTAATCTAAGAAACAAATGTCATTAGTTTTACACACCAAATAATGTTGTTTGAGTTACTAACTGCAAACCCCTAAAAAAAAATTTTAATTTGCCTTCTATTCATATTAAACATACAAAATTAATTTTTTTCCTAGTGATTATTAGCAGTGGTTTGAGATTAAATGATGTAGACTTGGCTTGTTTCTAGGTAAGTGCAGTTTCATGAGGTTTGCCCCCATGAGGATTTGTCTTTTTTTAAAACAAAACAAAACAAAACAAAACTTTATTTTATTTATTTGCCTTGGTGTTTGCCTGGAACTGGAAACTGGAACTACACACAGTTGTGAGCTGCCATGTGGGTGCTAGGAATTGAACCCGGGTCCTCTGGAAGAGCAGTCAGTGCTCTTAACCACTGAACCATCTCTCCAGCCCTGGATTTGTCTTTCTATTCATCTCAATTTATAGAATCTATATATAGAATCTTCACAGACACATTGGTCCTAGAATTGTTTGTTAGTGACAATTGCAGAACTAAAAAGTAACTTTTCTTGGCTGCTCCTTTGAAAAAGATGCTTAAATGAAACAAAAAGATGTTATTAGAATTCACTGTGTTGAAAGAACGGCTGCCGTTTATGGAATGGGTTTTTTTATTTAGTCCTTAATGTAACCCTGATCTCCTTGGGAAGTAGATATTCCTTTCATTGTCTCATAGACAAGTGAAGTTAAAATTTCAAAATGTAAATGTATGGACAAAGCCCATATACTTTCTTTTGCCCCATAGATAGATAGATAGATAGATAGATAGATAGATAGATAGATAGATAGATAGAAGACAGATGAGTGATAGCTCGATTCTATGAAAATACAGTACCAATTTCCAACCATGTGCAATAGTACACATTGTTAAGTTACTTTTATAAATCTACATCTATAGGCACTTGAGATAAAATCCTATAAAGTAGAGTGTCCTCTTGTTGACAGTGACTGCCTCAAAAGTAAAATCTGTCCCTTAAATATGTATAAGCTTGGAATATGGCAGAGGGCCTTCTCTTTTCAAAAAGTACTTCTACAATCAATTGTCAAGTAAATAAATATATGGTTTTTATAATAAATGATGCTTAAAGAGGAATATAGTGCTCTGCAGAATCAAACACTATACAAATGCATGCACACAATCACATACACACACAAAATTACAAAATCAGATCAAAGAATTCTAACTGCAGAAAAATTTAGATAGATCCCTTTGTACAATATTTTTGTCTCGTGAATAAAGTAACTAAGGCTCAAAGTTCTAATGCTAAATGGAGGCAGAGACCAGAACGACATTTAGTGAAGAATTTCAAAATTTCACCTGTCCCTGGGCTTTGGAGCCTATAATAACATAAGAGAACTGATCAAAAGTAGCATGTTACCTTAAGTGATTTATGGTTTTTGACTGGGTATGTATGTGTGAGTATGAGCGTGTGTGTGTATGTGTGGGTGTGTGTATGGGTGTGTGTGTGTTCATGTATATGTGTGTGCTTATGTGTGTGTGTGTATACATGTATGTCTGTCATCAAGAACTGCAGCATTACTTACTTTCTTTAGAGAAATAGTCTCTTGATTGCATACAGCTCTTGACAGAAATTGACATTGACCAAATACAAGTTTTGCCTTTAAAACCAAACTTATTTACTAACATTTGGCTTAATTGATGTTTTGAAAAGAAATTTACAGGACCAGATCACAAGCTAAAAGTTTTTTTTAAAAATTAAATATAACAGATAAACTTATAACCCCTTTTACCTATAAAATACAGTGTAAGCTTTGCATTTCCTTGTGAGTTATATAGTTTTTTCTCTATTTAATCTGTATTTACTGGAATATTTCTCTTTTTTAATAAAATAAAGTCCTTTTTTTCTATATATCCCCTTGCTCTTCCTCCCTTCCCCATCTCAACCCCTTCCTGTCAGCCTTCAGCCTCCCTCCTCCCCATTCCCTCATCCTATCCCCAAAAAGGGCAAAAAGTACCAAGGTGGATCAGCTCAGCCTCCACTCCAGGCAGGTCCAATTTCCTCATCCTAATGTCATGACTGGGTTAAGTGTTTCACTGGAGGGAATGGGCTCTGAAGTGCATGGAAACACGATCTAATCCTTCCCCTCGAGGCTCCACATACTGCCCATGTCAGTGGACATTTGCCTATGCTTGGAGGGCCTAGTTCCTTTTCTTGAAGATTCCCCCAGTGGCTGTTCTTGATTCAGTGCCCTCCCCAGAGCTCCAGCCAGCCAGTCATCACTGTGGGAATTTTCCTTATAAGCCCTATCCGCTTGCTCATAGCTGGACCAGGAGCTCAGGCCAGTGCTTAGCCATATATCTCTACCTCTATTCATTGTTGGATATAAGTTCTGTGATGGCACTTAGGGTGACTATTCATTTGATTATAGGGGAAGTCCTATCTAGGCACCACCTTCACTATTGGTTGGAGACCTAGCCAGGGACATCTGTGAGTTCTTGTAGGTTACCCTAGCACCCAGTCTTTTTCCAACCTCACATTGGCTTCTTTTATTAAGATCTGCATTTCTTTTTTTTTTTTCTCCCTTCCTTTTGCTCCTCTCACTCAATCATCTCCTTCTCTCGTGCTCTGTTCCCACACCTTCATGGTTGTGGCCCCTTATGTTCCCAATTACCTAGGAAGATCTTCTCTATTTTCTCTTCCTAAGGAAATCCCTGGATGTCTCTAAGTTCCTTCTGATCCCAAGCTTTTCAGCAGTTGTCGTTTGCAGCTTATGTGTTCTTTGCTTTTTGTCTAAAGTCCACAAATGAATGAGTACATTCCATGCTTATCTTTCTGGGCTTGTGATACCTCACTCAGGAGGATATTATTGCTATTACAAATAATGCTGCTAGGAACATAGTTGAGCTAATGTCTTTAGAGTGCAAATGTGAGTTTTTTGGGTAATAGCAAGAAGCTGGAAACAACCTAGATGGCCCTCAACTGAAGAATGAATTAACAAATTGTGGTACATCTACACAATAGAGTACTACTCAGTAGTAAGAAAAACAACTATATCCTAAAATTTGCAGCCAAATGGATGGATTTGGAGAATATCCTAGTCCTTGGCCTTACAGAAACTTCTCAGTTTCAAGAGGTCTCACTTGTTGATTGTTATTCTTAGTGTCTGTGCTACTGGAGTTATATTTAAGTGGTCACCTGTGCCAGTACATTGGAGGATATTTCCTACTTTCTTTTTTATCATGTTCAGTGTGGCTGGGTTTATGTTGAGGTCTTTGATGCACTTGGATTTGAGTTTAATGAAGAGTGATAGGTTTGAATCTATTTGCATTCTTCTGCATACTACCATCCAGTTATGCCAACACCATTTGTTGAAGATACTCTTTTTTCCATTGGATATTTTTGACCTCTTTGTTGAAGATCAGGTGTACATAAGTGTGTGAGTAGATGTCAGGATCTTCGATTCAATTCCATTGATCTACAAGTCTGTTTTTATGCCAGTACCAGGCTGTTCATATTACTGTAACTCTATAGTATAGCTTAAAGTCAGGGATGGTGATGTCTCCTGAAGTTCTTTTATTGAGCAGGATTGTTTTGGCTATCCTGGGTTTCCTGTTATTCCATATGAAGTTGAGTATTGTTCTTTCAAGGTCTGTAAAAAATTGTGTTGGAATTTTGATGGGAAGTGCATTGAATCTGTAGATTGCTTTTGGTAGGATTGCCATTTTCACTATGTTGATCCTACCTATCCGGGAACATGGGAGATCTTTCCATTTTCTAATATCTTAATTTCTTTCTTCAGTGATTTAAAGTTTTTGTCGAAGAGGCCTGCTGCTTCTTTGGTTAGATTTACATCAAGATATTTAATGTATTTGCAGCTATTATTAAGGGTGATGTTTCTCTAATTTTTTTCTCAGTCCTTTTAATGTATAGGAGGACTAGTTTTTTTTTTTTTAAATTAATCTTTTACCCTGCTATGTTGCTAAAGGTATTTATAAGTGTCAGGAATTCCCTAATAGAATTTTAGGGGTCACTTATTTAAATGATCATATCATCTGCAAATAGAGATAGTTTGACTTCTTTCTTTCCAATCTGTATCCCCTTCATCTCTTGTTCACTTTCTTATTGCTTTAGCTAGAACTTCAAAAACTATATTGAATAGATAAGGAGAGAAGACACAGCCCTGTCTTGTTCCTGATTTTAGTGGGATTGCTTTGAGTTTTTGTCCATTTAGTTTGATGTTGGCTGTCAGCTTGCTGTATATTGCCTGTATTATACTTAAGTATTTTCCCTGTGTTCCTGACTTCTCCAGGACTTTTATCATGAAGGAGAGTTGGATTTTGTCAAAGGCTTGTTCTGCATCTAATGAGATGATCATGTTTTTTTTTCTTTCAAATTGTTTATATGATAGATGACATACACAGATTTTTGTATGTTAAACTATTCTTGCATCTCAGAGATGAAGCCTACTTGATTGTGGTGGTAGATTTGATATATTGTTGGATTTGGTTTGCCAGATTTTTGAGACTTTTTATATTGATGTCCATGAGGAAGATTGGTCTGTAATTCCCTTTCTTTATTGTGTCTTTGAGTGGCTTGGGTATTAGGGTTATTGTGGCCTCATAAAAAGAGTTTAGCAATATTCCTTCAGTTTCTATCATATGGAACAATTTGAAGAGTATTGGTATTAGTTCTTCTTTGAATGCATGGTAGAATTCTGCGCTGAAACCATCTGGTCCTGGGCTTTTTTTTACTTGGGAGACTTAATGACAGCTTCAATTTCCTTTGGGGTTATAGGTTTGTTTAGGTCTTTAATCTGATCTTGATTTAATTTTGGCAAGTGGTACCTGTCCAGAAAGCTGTCCATTTCTTCTAGGTTTTCCATTTTTGTGGAGTAAAGATTTTCAAAGTATGACCTGATAATTCTCTAGATTTTCTGGGGGGTCTGTTATGTTCCCCTTTTCATTTCTGATTTTGTTAATTTGGATATTGTCTCTCTGCTTCTGGTTAGTTTGGATAAGGGTTTATCTATCTTATTGACTTTCTCAAAGAACCAAATCTTTGATTCATTGATTCTTTGTGTTGTTCTTTTTGTTTCAATTGTATTGATTTCAGCTCTAAATTTGAATATTTCCTGCCATCTATTCCTTCTAGGTGAGTTTGCTTCTAATTGTTCTAAGGCTTTCAGCTGTGCTGTTAGGTCTCTTATATGGGATTTTTCTAGGTTTTTCATATAGGTATCTACCACTATGAATTTTCCTCTTAAGACTGTTTTCATTGTATCCCATAAGTTTGGGTATGTCATGGGTTCATTTTTGCTAAATTCTAGGAGGAAGTCTTTGATTTCTTTCTTAATTTCTTCCTTGACCCAGAAGTGGAGTTGAATGATGTTTAGTTTCTGTGAGTTTGTAGGCTTTCTGTGATTTTTTTTGATGTTGTTGAACTCTAACTTTAGACCATGGTGTTCTGATATGGTACAAGGAGTTATTCCCATTATTTTTTTATCTGTTGATATTTGCTTTATAACCAAGTATGTGGTCAATTTTAGAAAAAGTTCCATGGGGTACTGACAAATATGTATATTCCTTTGTGTTTGGCTGAAAGGGTCTGTATATATCTATTAAGTCCATTTGAGTCATAACTTCTGTTAGATCCCTTATTTCTCTGTTGAGTTTCTATCTGGTTGACCTATCCAAGGGTGAAAGTGAGGTATTGAAGTCTCCCACTATTAGTGTGTGAGGTGTAATATAAGGTTAAACTTCAGTAGTGTTTCTTTTACATATGTAGGTGCCCTTGTGTTGGGGGCAACAATATTCAGGGTTGAAACTTCGTCTTGGTGGATTTTTCCTGAGATGAATAACTAATGTCCATCCTGGTCTCTTTTTATTGATTTTCATGTAGAGTGTGTCTTGTTAGATATTAGAATGGCTACACCAGCTTCTTTCTTAGGCCCATTTGATTGGAGTCTTTTTCCAACCCTTTACTCTGAGCTTGTGTCTGTCTTCGAAGTTGAGGTGTGTTTCTTGTATGCAGCAGAAGGATGGCTTTTGTTCTTGTATCCATTGTGCTAGGGAATTGAGTCCATTGATATTAAGGGATATTAATAACAAAAGATTGTTATTTCCTGTTACTTTTGGTGGTAGCTTGTGTGTATTTCCTTTGGGGGGGATTCTTCTGTGGGATTAGCGATTGTGTGTTGTGTCATGAGTGTTTCTGGTTTCCTTAGATAGGAGTTTTCCCTCTAGGGCTTTTTATAGAGCTGGATTTGTGGATAGGTTTTGTTTAAATCTGGTTTTGTCATGAAATATCTTGTTTACTCCATCTATAGTGATTGATAGTTTTGCTTGGTACAGTAGTCTAGGTTGGCATCTATGCACTTTTAGTGTCTGTATAATGTCTGACCAGGACCTTCTTGCTTTCATTGTTTCCATTGAATAGTTAGGATAGTTAGGTGTTATTCTGATGGGTCTGCCTTTATAAGTAATTTGGCCTTTTTGCTTTGCAGCTCTTAGTATTTTTTTCTTTGCTCTGTAGTTTTAGTGGCTTGATTATTATCTGGTGAGCAGACTTCTTTTGTTGGTCTAGTCTATTTGGTGTTCTGTAAGCTTCTTGTATCTTTATAGGTATTTCCTTTTTTAGGTTGAGAAATTTTTCTTCTGTGATTTTGTTGAATATATTTTCTGTGCCTTTGAGCTGGTGTTCTTTTCCTTCTTCAGTTCCAATTATTCTCATGTTTGGCCTTTTCACGGTATCCTAAATTTCTTGGACATTTTGTGTTATGACTTTTTTGGTTTTAGTGTTTTCTTTAACTGATGTATCTATTTCCATTATTGAGTCTTCCACTCTAGAAATTCTCTCTTCCATCTCTTAGATACTGTTGGTTATACTTGAATCTATGGTTCCGGTTCTTCAGGTTTTCTTTTTCCAGTTTTGTCTCTGTTTGTGCCTTCTTTATTGCTTCTATTTCAATTGTTAATTCCTGGAATGTTTCTTTCACCTGTTTGTTTTCTTTTTCTTAGATTTATTTTCTTTCAGGGATTTGTTCATCTCTTCCAGTTTTTTGTTTGTATTTTCTTCTATTTCTTTAAGGGAGTTTTTAGTATCCTTTCTAAAAGCTTCTAGTAGCTTCATAAAACTGCTTTTAAGGTCATTTCCTTCTGTTTCCTCTTCATTGTTATGTTCAGGTCTTGATGCTGTAGAACCACCTACTTCTTCTGGTGATGCCTTGTTGATCTTTGTATTGTTGTATGTATTCTTGCACTGGTCCATGCCCATTGCTTCCTCAGTTCATTTTTGGTCAGCTCTTGGTTGGTTCTTAGTCAGTTGTAGGCCTGGGGGCTCTTATTCAGCTGTGTGTCCAGTGGCTCGCCTGGTCCCATTCAGTAGCAGTGTGATAAACATGATAAATGCCGATTGTGATTTGGGCTGGGGTTGGCCCACGGAGTTTGTGTTTTGCTGGAACTTGGCCTTCAGGGCACTCTCCCAGCTGTCTTTGTTTTATAGTGGAGATGGGTACAGTTGTGGTATGGGGCTGGGGTTCAGAGAATTTGAAGTCTCTGCTTGCCTCTCACCTCTTAGCTATCTGTCAGGGACTGGACTGTTCCCTTGCAGTTGCAGTGTGATCGAGTTATATATGTTTTATGAACATGTATTGGTCTCATACTCATCCAAAAAGGCACACTTTTTTTTAATTTACCTCATTTTCTCATTATACCTATCCTTTGGAGAAGCAATATTCACAAATAATGTATTCTTTGTAAATGAGTTCTGCATGCAATAATTACCTAATATAACAGCCAAGGTGTTCATTTTTCTCCACATATGACTTTCTCCTGTGCTTCTTCAACCTATATTCTCTAGTTAAAGTCCATATAAAAATCTTAACAACATAATGATGGTTTTACACGTCTACCAGTAAAGGAAGCAGGGCATGCTGACATACATCTGTAACCCAGCATGAGAAGCTGAATAGGAGGATGGAGGCCTGGGTGACTACAGAACAGGGCTCCACTTCAAAACAAAACTAAGAAAAGACATTGACAAGAGATAAATATTGCAAGTGAAATGATGAAAACCTTTGACCTATGCATATATCTTAAAACCCAAAATAGAGCTGGTACTAGGCAAGAGATAAGGGATAGGTGGGAAGGAAACACAGAGTCTAGACCCTTCAGCTTATAATAATGTCACTAAGGAGCAGGCTTAACATTCAGTCTATTCTTTGATATGCAACAGGGCTCTACATTAGAGAGCAGTAATTTAAAAGAGTGTCCAAAAGTAGTTCCAGGGCCAGCAATTGCCAAGCTTTCCCCAGAGTCCTAGACAGAGGGAAAAAAAAAAAAAAAAAAAAAAAAAAAGCTTATCCTAGACTTAAAGCCACAGAACAGTGGATATAAACAAGACAGTCTGAGATAGCATTTCATCACTTGGCAGTCTGGATAATCTGGATAGTTTTGCTGTTTCAGTATGGGAAAACAAGTTCTTCTGGCTTGCCCCTGTTTGACAGCTAATTTGACATTTTAGTTGTCTCAATGACATTAGAACAATTTTCTAAACCTCTCATACTAAGTAAGTTTGGCCTTCAAGTGGATAATGCAACTAAACAATTCTACAGTAAACACAGTCAGCTACAGTCTGTCTTCCCAACAGAGCAGGAGAAATCAGTTAAGGAAGAAAATGGAGGCAGATCATCCCCAGGAGCAGGCAGGAGAAATTAAAGCACAGCTACAGCAGGAGGGAGAGGATCACAAAAGTGAGACCCTAAGTGAGGGACAGAAAGGACCAGAGACTGAGAAACCAAGAAAACCTGTGCTCAAGAACAAAGGGACCCCAGCTTTGCAGAGTGGTGTATGTGGTGACTTTTCCAGATGGCATGTGTTTGCAAAAGAGAAATCATTACAGCTGCATGCATTTGCTCAGTGAACAAAACAAAGCTAGAGGATGGGAGTTGAAAGATTCAGAGTCATATCTGGGGTCTTGAGAAACTCCCTGGGACAATGACAGCAAGAATTACTTGTGTTATGTTTTATTCTTGGGCTCTCTGGAGTGTAGTAGATGAAGCTTCAGTGTTGCAGGTCCCTGCTTTCTGCAGTCTCCTTATGTAGTTCATGTTGATCACTTTGATCTCACAGATGTGGTTGAACCTGCTCAATTTCTGCAGCCGGCCTTTCCTAAAATTGAGCTCAGTATAATCCACAGTTTAAGGAGGATGATGGGTCAGAAGATGCAAATGTGGTAATAGGAGTCTTAATTATTTGATGTTCAGATGCCCTGGGAGGTGGTCGTACGCTCTGTGATGCCCACAGCTGCAAAACTGCTGAGAGGAGCTGCCCTGTGTCCTGATCTGTTGCATCTGAAGGAAGTGGCTCCTCCAGATAGGACTCCCACATGCCTAGAGGGACTCCTATAAACAGAAAAGCATTAACCCCTGGTGATAAGGGGCACTAGCAGAAGCTGGGCTGCTGCTGAAGCCTTCCTTTCTTGATACACTGAGGCATCCTTAAGTCCTGTGCATGGAGGAAGGAGTTTTTCAGCATCGGTAGCTGTTTGAGGCAGAATGACACCTGCAAACTTGAGGCAGCAACCATCAGGTCCTGCAGAGGAAAAGGGTGGAGTAGGAGACAGAGCATCTTGCATATCACAGTCTGAACCCTTTTCCTCACTCTTAGTTTGGAACCATGTGTTTATATCTTTGTGCCTTGGTTTCTTCATTTTAAAAGTTCCCTTTGGTCTAAGTCTTGGAGAAACTAGCAATCAAAAGCCTTACAAATACATTCTCAGTCAACATAAGATTAGTAGTGTTTTCTTTATTAATAATCACCTTCCATGCTTAAATTCTGGTCACAGGCCATTTTTCAAAAGCCAGAGTCTAGCTATACTGTTGTATTATGTTCTGGCCTGGACTTTCTGGGCCTGGATCAAAGGTTTAGGTCCCACTCTCAGCCCCACTTAGCCTCAAATAATCACACACAGGCTTATATTAATTTTCTTTTTTTTCTTTTTTTCCCTTTTATTATTATTATTAACAAAGAAATCACACTTTCTAACCTTGTATATCCTTATTTACCACATCAAGTCATTCTTTCTTCTCCACAAATCTCCATCCTATCCCTGGGCAGGCTGCTGACAGTCCCATGGTCCCACTGCCCCATTATTGCTTAGTTCAGTCTCCACTCCTGGCAGATGCACTTTTCTCCCCCCTCCCTCAAGAGTGAGTCGGGTGTTCCTCTAGGGGGAGTGGGATCCAAGATGTCAGTCCAGGGTGTTTCTGATCCCAAGCTGCTCAGTGGTTGTGGTTTGCAGTTTGGGCATACTTTGCTTTTTTCTTGTTTGTTTGTTTGTTTGTTTGTTTAGAGTCCACTAATGAGTGAGTATATCCCCTGCTTATCTTTCTGAGTTTGTGATACCTCAGTCAGTAGGATATTCTCCAAATCCATCCATTTGCCTGCAAATTTTAGGATATCATTTTTTCTTACTGCTGAGTAGTATATTAATTTTCTGCTGATCGACCTAGGGCCCAGGTATAAAACTTGCTAACTCCTTTATCTCAATTCAACCCACCTTGTTCAGCCATGCAGCTCGGTACCTTTTCTCAGAGAAGCATTTCCTCTGCTTCTCCTAGCAGCTCTGGCGACTCTAGCATCTGTCTGTGTCTGCTCTGAGATGTTTCTAAGTTTTCTTAGCCTGGTAGGCCCACCCACACTTCCTGTTTGCCTTTGGCCAATCAGCTTTTATCAAACCCATAGGTGGGATAAATATTTACATTGCCAGCATAATCCCACTATAATATGTACCCCATCTTCCTCTTCTCTTTCCTTTCCTACTCTTCTGATTCTCTATCCTGTTCCCCTGGTATTTACTGGAGGTTCATTTTGTGCTACAAACTGAACCATGGTGACGAATGTGATTTCCTGGTGCTGTTTTCCAATTAAAGGAGTATGCACTTTCAGCTCTGTTCATGTCCGAGCTCCGGCAACCAGCCATAAACACTCAGACTTTCCTGGGGAGCAGCATTCTGTGGGGAACATCATGCTGTGTGCTAAATTGAGAGGACTGGAAAGGAGGAATTGGTTAGCAATTAGAAAAGATTTCAGTGACTGAAAATGGGGGGGGCTATGTAAATGGAAATTTTTCTGATGCTTGCAATATCCACTGGGGACTTCTGAAATGCTGAGCACAGCCAAGGCTGCTTTATGAAGTCTTGATAAACACTTGAGAAAGTGGAGGAAGAGCTAGAGGAGCAGGCTTTACAAGAAGGCTTCCTGAGGGCAGTTCTTGTTCTCCTTCTGAATTTCTTTTTGCCTTTCTCAAAGAGTTTTGAAATGTTTCTAAGCATCCACTACTCTCCTAATGCTCAAAAATCTTTTATAAAATTACTGACTCTTCGAATTAAAGTCATTTGTTGTGTGATTTTTCTGGCACTTCCTAAAATAGGACATATTCAAGATGGCGGCCTGATGTAGGCAGCTCTGCCTACCCAGTAGCCCCTTCTGTGGGTTTCTGGGTATCTCTCCTATTAATATCTCTTATCTCACTTACTTTCCTAGTGTGTCGTCATTTCTTTATTGGCAACTAAATTGGCCACCAAGTCACTGGCAAGGTAGTTCATAAGGTTTCTCCAGAGGAGCAAGAGTCTGTGGATCTTGCTCCTCTCTCCAGAGGAGCAAGAGTCTGTGGATCTTTAGAGTTAGGGAGAACACTTACCAGGCTCAAATAAGTCAATAGCCCCTCAATAATAATATATAGTGACCACAATTTGGTTACCATCCCAGGAATGCAAGAACCCTAGAGCAACTGAAGGAGCTATGCTCATGAGGGTTTCAGTTTAGTTGCTGATATTTGTTCATAGGAAGGAAACCAATATATAAAGAAAGCAAATAATAGAACAAGGAATGTAGTATTGTCTACTTTTTAAACAGTAACTGTATTTGCAAGTAAATAGTGTGGTTTTGAATGATTATATAATCATTTGCTTGCATGTACAGTGTAAGAAACAGAACTATAGAAGGGTATTTGAAGAGAGAAAGAGGAGTTATATGTTCAATTAATTATCAGTTGTTACCTAAAGGCTAGGATAGTATGACGTTTATAATTTCTAGTGACATTATTATTGTTTTGAATTGTTTTAATTGCTTAAAACATACTAAGACACTAAGGGAAGAGGAAACTTTATATGATGCTACTGGCTCACAAGGCTGCTGACCAAATGAGCAGCACTCGCCCATCAGTGTGACAGCAAAGCTGGAAACGTAGAACTTAAATTTGAAATGAGAGAAAATGAAGGCATCGGGGAATTGCAGGAAATAAGAAGTAGAGCAGGGACCAGGAAGAGATTCACAGGGAACAAAGCCAGGATGGGGATGTGTGGAAAGTTTGCAGCTGCTGAAAAGATTTGCTTAGATGGAGGTACATCGTGGAGAGCATTAAACACTTCAATCTTCACCTGGACTCGGTCACAAATGTGATGACTGACACTGACAAGCGATTTCATTCCCTAGGCCTGAGTAGGGGTATCTAAAATATGGAGAATTGGCTGAGAGGAACTCTAATACTTCTCACATTAAAGAACACTATGGGCTAAAGACCACTCAGAGTTGTGATGAAGGCCTTATTGTGGAAAGCCTACAAATTTGCACATTGGGCTGAAGAGATGACTCATTGGTAAAGAACACTTACTGCTCTGGCAGAGGAACTGGGTTCTTTTCCTAGCACCCACATGGAGGCTTACAACCACCTGTAACTCCAAATCTAGGTAATATAGCACCCTCTGCTGGATACTGAAGGCATTTATATGCACATGGTGCACATGAACTCACACTGGCACATGCTCATATACATAAAAGCAATACATACATACATGCATACATACATACATACACACACACAGGTGCATACATGGAAACTGGAGACATGGCTCAGCAGTTCAAAAACAGTTATTCCTCTACAGGGAACTGGAGCTCATCTCCTTGCACTCACACAGAGGCTCACAATGACTGAAACTCCAATTCCAGAGAATCCAGTTCCCTCCTTTGGCCTCAACAGTCATTGCATAAGTGTGATGTACCAAACATATATGAAGGTAAAACACCTAAAACACAAGATAAAAATAAATAAATTTTTCAAAATAAGTATTTTTTAAGAAGAAAAGAAATCTGCATGTAGCCTGCAAATAGGAGCATAGAAGAGAAGCATAGGCCTCCTGTATAGTGTGAACAATAACATTTGGAGAAAAGTAGACAGGCTGGGATGTACAAAGTGCTCATCAAGGTCCTAGAGGTGATAGGAACAGTGGGAGGAAGGAGAGACAGAGGTTAGACAGAGGTTAGTAGATCCATTAGAAGCGCTGGATAGTAACAAAGGATCAAAAAGCATGAGTTTATGATGATGCTCAGAGAGAAAGGAGAATGAGAAGACTTTCTGCATAGGGATATTAGCTAATTGTTCTCTAAGAAGTAGAAAATACAAAATCACCCTTTCAAATCCCAATAAAACAATGTTTAGGCAAGCATAATTGATAGATGTTTAGAAAGAAAATGGAAAGTTGAGAGAGTGTGTTGAGGAAAAGGGGGCGTGGTTTCAAAAAGCTACTCTTCAGATTTGCTATTAACAAAGAGAAGTTGTCCTTCAAGTGATGAAATGTCTTGGTACTTACATGGTAACTAACCTGGGAACCGCAAACCGTGATGCAGGTTCACCTGTGGCTGCTTCTGTTGTGATATTAAAAGCTGTACACAACATTACTTAGACTGTGCTAAAATTTTTTGACTTGATTATGATTAGACAAATAAGCAAACACAACTTTTGGGATAGTTCATAAATATCTTGCGTGATTTTTTTTAAAAAAAATCATTGTCATTAAAAGAAAAATGATTTCATATTCTAAATGATTAATAATAACACATTTAAAAAAGATGCAATTCACACATATTGATCAGATTCTGGATTTAAGGAGGATAAAAGAGTCAGAGCTGAAAGATGTCTCAGTGATTAAAAATGCTGACTGCTCTTCCAGAGGACTCAGGTTTAATTTCTAGCACCTGAAGAGAGAAAACTTAGCTCAAGAAACACCACTTTACATTTTAGTAGCTATTTTATAAAAAAGATAAGATAAAGTTTAGCTTCACATTCCTGGCGGGGGGAGGGGCTGCCCAGCTTTGAGAGAACATTTGTCATGCCTGACCAGTCCTGGGAAAAGAAAATGTCCTAAAAGAATAGACCTAGCAGGGGGCCTGCCCAGTTCTGAAAGAATAGCTTCCTACCTGCTCAGTTCTGGGACAGGAATAGATTCTTGCTTGCCCAGTTCTGGGAAAAACCAGCCACCCAAGGTAGGGTCCAGGTGGGGTCCAAAGATACTTTGGGGCAGAAAGACCCTAGGCATGAACCAATCAGTAGTATGCCAGCACCCTGTCCCCAAGCAACCAACTTTGTTGTAGCTTTTGCCTATAAAAGACCCCTTGCAACCAAGGGCTCCAGCTATTCCTTGCTCTGTTGTCACAGAAGCTTAAAGATGCTCCCTGCCTGGCTTGTATTACACTGCCAATAAATCCTGCTGCTGCATTCCGGACATCCCTGTCTCCGGTGGTCTCTCTGGGGGTCAAGCTTTGGGCACAACAGCACCCAAATGACAGCTGGCAACTGCCTTCTTATTACAGTTCTGGGGGACCTGATGCCCTCACACAGATGTATATGTAAACAAAACACCAATGCACTTAAATAAAAATAAATAAATAAATAATTTTTTAATCCCTGAAAGATTCTTGAAGACAACACCTAGGAAATTTGAATAAATATATTATATAGCAGAGAATTAATTTTAGTTTTGGTAGGTTCTTTTGGTAGAAAATGATGTGATGGTTAATACAGAAAATATCTTTACACTGAGGAGATGCCTTGCTGATGTGCTTTGTCCAGTTGGCAGAAAATCTGTAAAATTATTCAGAAAAGGTAATGGTGATGTAGATCTGGACCTCTCTCCTGGTTCTGATACAAAGAAATGTAGAAGTTAAAGAAAGGAGTGAGAGAGAACAAATGTCCTAAAGCTTCAAGAACTATTGAATCTTAATGTTCTGGGAGATTTCAGTGTACCATTATCCAAGTTTTCTGTTATTTGAAATTGCTCAAGATAAATTGGAAAGGAAATCTACGGTAATAGTCTGGATCAATACTGGGGCTTGTGTAGAAAATTAGCTAACAACAAAGTAAAGTAGAAAGACATCTTTGAGGGAAAATAGATTATTTTGAAACAGTAGTGGTAAATGCAATCTGATTTTAAGCCTTTGCATCTATTTAGATGCAGCAATGAGATTATAAAAACCTAATTAGTGAATTAATGAGGCTAATAGATGGTTCTCTAGGATGTGTGGAAGGAACCTTCTTTGCTGCTTTTAAATCTGTGTGCCATTTTGCTAATTTAGACAACTTAATTTAACAAATTTGGAATCATTTGGAATCAGAATATTTATGTGGAAAGTTTTGTTGGTTGTCAAAGAAACATGAGCTTCAAATTCCATCATTAAAACTGCTTCACAGTATAACTTTTGATATTGGTATGGTTACCTATGAAAACTTAAACATCATGTAAACCTTACTGTAGGCTTTAAAATGAAACACAATCAACCCTTTGCTTCAGCATTTCTCCCCTCCTAGCCACAGTAGCAAAGCCATTTAAAGCATCCAATAGTATTTGGTTATATAGTCTCTCATTACCAATTCTCTATAAGATCTTATATCCTTACACCTGTTCCTGTTTTTATAAACAATCGTAATTATATGCAAATACCTTTCAAAAACTTTCTTTTCACTTAGCCATGTATCATGGGCACTTTTCAATTTCAGAATCGTAGACATGTAAGCCCCTCAAGGCACACTAGTGGCCAGGCCCCTTCCTTGAGGATTTCCAGCTGCCGGGTTCCACCCACAGAACTCTCTAATTGTCCTACAGGCTAGACCTAGCCCCCACCCTATAGAGTAAAAAGCCCAAGTAATCCTACCAATCCCTACCTTGAAAAGTTACACACACATACCAAGAAACTCTATATAAACCCTGTTTTCTGTTCAGTTCCCTGCTGCTTCTCTCCCTAGCAGAGGCAAGCCAACTTCCTGGGTTTTTTTCCTCTCAATAGATCTCTTATGTGAGATTCGTTGTGCAGTGTGACTTTGTGGTATTCCTTGGCTCCTGACAGCCAGCATACTTTTCCATCTGAGCTGTAACACTTAGACTTGGTGACAAAATCCAAGATAGACTCTCCTGAGTGCCTACATTTCCCCTTGGAGGCCTAACCTGCAATGGGACCCTATCCCTCATATCCAGTCCACCCACAACAGACTCATTTTCTGGACCACTGATTGCTCAGTACTCCACCCACCCATTAGGTAAGTTTCCCTTCGGATTGGTGTAAACACTTCCCTGAGTTGGAAGAAGTGATCATTGAGTATCCTGTGCCCCTCTAGTACTCTTAGAGGCAGCAGTACCCCCAACAATAGTCTTTAAGGCTATGGCTGACCCCATCCCTCAAGCCCTGGAGCTGCAGTCCTGTAATTTCCTTAGGCTCCAAAACTGTATTTCATCCCTTTCTGCTTTCTTATGCCATGTTCCCTTCAGAGCTACCTGTAACCACATAGCTTTTGTAACTCCATTCTCCAACCTTTTCCTCTGAATGAAACTTCCCTCCTAGAGCTCAGTATTCATCCTCACCTTCTGGCATCTACAAAAGCCCTGGTAATAGGCACTGAGGCTCTCCTCTGACTTGGCCAGGCTAAGTTAGGCTAAGTCCCTTGCCTTAGTTAGGGTTTCTATTGCTGTGAAGAGACACCATGACCTTCACAAGGACAAACATTTAATTGAGGTAGCTTACATTTTTAGAAGTTGAGTCTATTATCATCACAGTGAGACATGGCAACATACAGGCCGACTTGAGGCTGGAGATGGACCTGAGATTCTTATCTTGGCTTGCAGGTAATATGAAGTTGTCTGTCTCACTGGTAATGGTTAAGCAAAAGAGATCTCAAAGCTCATCCCCACAGTGACACACTTCCTCCAACAAGGCTACACCTACTCCAGCAAAGCCACACCTCCTAATAATGCCACTCCCCTTGGGGGGCTATTTTCTTTCAAACTGCCACATTCTACTCCCTGGCCCCCAAAGACTTGTAACCATATCATAATGGAAAATGCATTCAGTCCAACTTCAAAAGTCCCTGTAGTCTATCTCTGTGGACAAGATTGTTATTCAGAAATAAAATATCATAATGTGAATGGCCACAACAGTGAAGTTGAAAAAAGCCCAATCAAAGCAAGAGACAGCTACTGCTTTACCCAGTCAAAGAGGTGAAAATGGTTTCAGAAACATTGATGGAGGCAGTTTTGGTGGCAATGCCAATTTTGGTTGAGGAGGAAACTTCAGTGGTCATGGTGGCTTCAGTGTCAGCCCTAGTGTTAGCTATAATAGACTTGGTAATGATGGAAGCAATTTTGGAGATGGTGGAAACTACAATGATTTTGGCAATTGCAACAATTGGTCTTCAAACTTTGGGCCAATGATGGGAGGAAACTTTGGAGGCAGAAGCTCTGGCCCTTTGGGTAATGGAGGCCAGTACTTTGCTAAACCTCAAAACCAAGGTGACTATGGTGGTTCAAACAGAAGCAGCTGTGGCAGTGTCAGGAGGTTCTAATGACAGTCAAGATACAAAGCTTAAGAGAGGAAGTCAGAGAAGAGATGGAGAAGATACAGGTTACAACAGATAAAGCATAATGGCAGCAGGGCCTATCTACTACAGAGGAGACATGTTTTAGACAACACTCATGTGTATGAGGGGGGAAAAAAACCCTCCAGGACTGTTTGTGACTAATTAAGTAAAAGGTTATTTCAGTTTCTGTTATGTGGAAATATAAAGCATCCCAACAAAGGATTTTACTGTAGACCTTCTTTCACCCATGCTGTTGATTGCTTAATATAATAGTCTGATTATAATGCTGAATAGCTGTGTCTTTTCTTCCTTTCTTTCTTTCTTTCTCTCTCTTTCTTTTTTTCTTTCTTTCTCTCTCTCTCTTTCTTTATTTATTTATTTATTTATTTATTTATTTATTTATTTATTTATTTCAGTGATGTGTAAAGTTACTCTGCTTTGAAGTCATACTGGTAAACTTCCCTAACAGTGTGAAGTTAGAATTTTTTAAGAGTGGTGCCAAGTTCCATTTGGAATTTATTTATAATTGCTTGGATGTAGAAGTCATAGTCTTCTTCAAAAAGCTTGGTGTAACTAAACTGCCAGTTATTGTTGTGACTTTAATGAATTTCAGGGGTCATCCAAGCAAAGTCATAATTTGGTTATAAAATGGTTTTTGGCATACCCTATGCAATATCAAAATTTAATAATGGCATCAGATAAAATAACAAAATGGAATAAAGCTTGTATATCATCCATTACCATGTATAATCAGTAAATAATTTAATTCTCAGAAAAATATCTCCATAGTCTATAATAGTTCCAAACTTATTTAAAAGACTAAAGATTAAAGTCTCTTCTGAAATTCATACAATCTCTTAATAGTAATCACCTATAAAATCAAAAGCAAAAAACAAATCACATACTTCCAACATATAATGGCACAGAATGTAATTAACCAATACAAAATTTAGGGATGGGAACATAGTGAAGAAATAAATACTAGCCCAAGGGGGCTGGAGAGATGGCTCAGTGGTTAAGAGCACTGTCTGCTCTTCCAAAGGACCCGGGTTCGATTCCCAGCACCCACATGGCAGCTAACAACTGTCTGTAGTTCCAGTTCCAGGCAAACACCAAGGCAAATAAATAAATAAAGTTTAAAAAAAATAATACTAGCCCAAAAGAAGGCCAGAAAACAGATGAGCAAACCCCAAACTCTGCATTTCTATGTCTGATGTCAAACTGCTCTTCAGAGGGGGTCAAGAGAATGATGGGGAAACCCACAGAGACAGCTGACCTGAGCTACAGGGATCTCACTGACTCTGGACTGAGAGCTGGGGAGCCTGCATGGAACCCAGCTAGGGCCTCTGAATGTGGATGACAGTTGTATGGCTTGGGCAGTTTGTGGGACCAGGATTTATCCCTGTGCATAAACTGGATTTTCAGAACTCATTTCCTGTAGAGGGATACCTTGCTCAGCCTTGATGGGGGGTAGGGTTGGTCCTGCCTCAACTTGATAGCTCAGACTTGGTTGACTCATCATAAGAGACCTTATCCTTTTTGAGGAGTGGATGGGGGTGGTGTGGGGATTCTTGGGGTGATTGGGAAGAGGAGAAGGATGGGGAGCTGTGGTTGGTATATTTAAAAAAATACTTTTAAATAAAAAAATGCCAAAAATAATGCTCTTCAGATACCCAACTCTTTTCAACTGTGTTGACTGTAACACACTTCTTTCTCTTGGGCTGGTTCCACTCCCTGTTAGCAATTTTCTTTGGCATGTATCCCAAAACTTGGGTGTCTCCAACACTTTGAAGTCTCCAAGGCAATCCAGGCTTCAGGTTCACAGCTTCTCACAATGGCCTTTCTAAGTGTCCATTCAGGGACACCCCTGACACATGCCTGGCCTCAGCAGCTTTCCTTCATTGTTCCTTGACTCTGAAGCCAGATCCACATGGCTGAAGCTGCCAAGTTCTACTGCTTACATGGTCCCCTTGTTCAGTTATATCTTTTTTTTTTTTTTTTTTTTTTTTTTTTTTTTTTT
>PVIH01024797.1:0-22017 GCA_004025045.1 Sigmodon hispidus | reverse complement strand
TTTAGTTTGTTTATATATTGGATAACGTTTACTGTTTTTCGTATGTTAATCCAGCCCTGCATTTCTGGGATGAAAACTACTTGGTCATGTTGGATGATATTTTTTATATATTGTTGTGTATGGTTTGCTAATTTTTTTGAGAATTTTAGCATCAATAATCATGAGGGAAATTGGTCTGTAGTTCTCCTTCTTTGTTGTGTCTTTGAGTGGCTTTTGTATTAGGGTAATTGTGGTCTCAAAAAAGGAATTTGGCAATATTCCTTCAGTCTCTACGGTGTGAAATATTTTGAGAAGTAATGGTAATAACTCTTCTTTGAATGTGTGGTAGAATTCTTCACTGAAACCCTCTGGACCAGGGCTTTTATTTTTGGAGAGGCTTTTAATGGCAGCTTCAATTTCCTTAACGGTTAAAGTCCTGTTCAGGTAATTAATCTGATCTTCATTAAATTTTGTTAGATGGTACCTGTCCAGAAAGCTGTCCATTTCTTCTAGGAGTTCCATTTTTGTGGAATACAGATTTTCAAAGTATGGTCTGCTAATTCTCTAGATTTCCTGGGGGTCCATTGTTCTGTCCTCCTTTCCATTTCTGATTTTGTTCATTTGGACCCATTTTCTTTGGTTTTTCATAAGTTTGGATAAGGGCTTATCTATCTTGTTGACTTTCTCAAAGAACCAACTCTTAGATTCATTGATTCTTTGTATTGTTCTTTTTGTTTCAATTGTATTGATTTTAGCTCTAATTTTGATTATTTCCTGACATTGATTCCTTCTAGGTGAGTTTACTTCTAATTGTTCTAAGTCTTTCAACTGAGTTGCTAGTTCTCTGGTGTGGGATTTCTCTAGGTTTTTCATCTAGGCATCTAGAGCTATGAATTTTCCTCTTAAGATTGCTTTCATTGTGTTCCATGAGTTTGGGTACATTGTGGATTTCATTAAATTCTAGGAAGGCTATGATTTCTTTTTTAATTTCTTCCTTGACCCAGAGGTGATTCAGCTGAGTGATGATTAGTTTCCATGAGTTTGTAGGCTTTCTTTGATTTTTGATGTTGAACTCTAACATTAAGCCCTGGTGGTCTGATATGTTACAACTGATTATTTTCATTTTTTTGTATCTGTTGATATTTGCTTTATGATCAATTATTTGGTCAATTTTGGAGAAAGTTCCCTGAGAAGCTGAGAAATATGTATATTCTTTTGCATATTGGTGGAAGCTTCTGTAGATATCTGTTAAATTTATTTGCACCATAACCTTTTTTAGACTCCTTATTTCTCTTTTAATTCTCTGTCTTCTTGTCCAAAGTAGTTTAACAGAATTCACCAGGATAGCTAGTTTCTACCTCCCTTCCACTAGAGGATATAAAACCACACTAGCACTACACCAATAATTGGATATCTATACTATCATGTTTATTTCCTTTTCATGAGTACAGCCCATGTATACTGTAAGTCTTTACCACAACCTTTATCTTAATGACTGGTGACCTGGAAGTCATTCTCCCTCATGGAAATAGACTACTTACACCTAAACAGAAAGCTGTATAACTTTTACAGGTCTTTTTATCTCTTGTGCAAAATGACATAACTTTACATTTTAGTCTAGCAATATAGATGAAAAGATAAGTATAATAGAGGAGTAATTATTAATTTAAGTCTTTAAACAGTTTGGATGTCATTTTAATAGAAATTATTTTCTTCAATATGTCTTTCACAGAAATTTTTATGTAGCTACTTTGCAATATTTTTTCACTAAATTTACCAATAATCTAGTTAAAAATTGCAAGTTTGAAGCATATAGGCAATTGGAACCCTTTTAGCAATGGCTTTTGTGATCATTCCATGTGTCCTTGTTAATACATTAATTTTAATGAAGAAAAATGCATCACATTTTCACTGTATATATTTTAAAATATAGGTAAATCAACAGCAATTATCTTTACAAATGATCTTTACAAATAATCAGATGATGATACCTTTTGACATGGCATTTAGGGAGCTTCTCTTGACCTAATGAGTGCGAAGAGTCCTATGAGTAGCAGAAATTCCTGTTTTACATCCTGATGAGAACAGCATGACTCTAGAAGCACAAAGTGAATATGATGTATATGAAATAGTAACATGGACTTCTTGGCTCCTGGAGGAGAGACTCTTGTATGACCCAAAGCTCCTCTAACTGAGGCAGTTGCTTATATACCCTCACTGCTAAGTCTTTCTGTTTAATGCTTTTCAAATAAGAAAGCTTTCTTTTCTCTTTCTTTCCTAATTATATTTTTGCACAATGGCCCCAACACTATGATACATATTCTTACACTTTAGAGTGATTCTTTGAATAGACCCCATTGCTCATGAGACTATTTGCAGAATTACTTGAATGGGTCTGACTTCTTTCTTAATTTATAACTTAAAAGACAAATTTTCTCTATTTATTTCTTCTGCAAGAAACTAGGGATATCTTTATGTTATGTGCTCTATTGCTTTTGTTGGTTTTATACTCCTATATTCTGATACAATTTACGTCAAGTTTCTGAGTAATATTTAAGTTGTTTTATCTCTAAGACTAGAATCTTGAAATGGTACAATCTGTTTCCAGTGACATGGTTCATAAAAAAAATGGAAAGCATTTTTTTTTATTTTCTTTGTTTTCAATGTGAGATACAGGGCTCTGTATTGAATCTTTAGAGAAATTGCTCACAATGTAGGGATCTTAGAATGTGTCTTCAATAGACCCTGAACCAGCCATCTATATTCTTCATTCAACACTTTTCTCTCCAATAATATTTAAAAAATACCTTGGAAGTTCACTATGAAACCTAAAATCTCTTGTGTCTCTCTCCTCAACATAGTAAAGCTAATTTAGAGCAGTACATGGAACCAAGGTCATGATCCCAAATCTCTTGAAGCAATAATATTTTTTTCATTTTTTTTGTTCCTTCCACTGTCAAATTCACTCACCTCCATGTATTTTCTTTTTTCTGCTCAGGCAACTTTATTGCAAATAAAAACATGCCTATAATAAGTCTTGTCCTGTTGGTTAATTCAATAATGAGTCAATTGTTATTGCTGTAGTCTATAATACAGAACAGATAAGATGCATGATGATATCTAGAATGCTTTTAATTAGCTAAAGAAAAAAATTTAGTTGATTATACTACCTACAATGTCAGTATCTTGCTCCCTTATGTGCTAATGTATTCCCTTTGGAGGACAGAAATAACATTTTTTTCCAGCATCCAGTGGGAAAGCTGTTATCAAAAGGTGTTAGGGTGTTAGGGTAGGTAAGACTCATGTGGTCAGTCCTTTAACAGGGGATGGTGATTATTTCCACATCTTGAGTACAGAGCACATTGTTATAGGTTGGTAAATATGTATGTTTTAAATATGTTTCAATAGACTATGCAAATAAATGATTACAGTACTCTAATAAACTTTAGAAAAGAAGATGGCAGGAAGAGAGTGTGATTCAGAGGGTTAGAGGGGGAAGAAAATTTGCATGGATAAAAAAATTAGATTTTAGTCATAATAAATAAAAAAAGGGAAAAGGAAGCATTAAATTTAATAGTCCAGTATTTTTAAATGCTTATTGTTGTGATAATTATAAAATAATACTTTAGAAGAAAGCAATGCTGTAAAGTTAATGCATTCTTTAGAAGAAGCAGGTATCTGAAAGTCTATCATTTACTGTAAGAAAAAAAATGTATTTGTTATATTAAAGTTTATGGTTGTTTCGTGACATTCTAAAGTATAGAAACATTCTCAGATGTTTCGTGTAAAGTTGCAAGATGGCATTAGACTGACAGAGAATGATCTATATGATCTATATCTATATATAGGTATTCCTAGAAGATGTCATATTATGTCTAACTCAAAAAATAATAATGTTGAAAAAAAATTCTGTTTTCTTTTTGATGAATAAGTAAAATCCTTGAGCACAGTACTTTATATTATATTATATTATGAATATTATTTACATGCATCAAATGATATTACAACCTATTGCATATAATAAACAGGCACCTGAGATTTATTTTTAAATGTTGACTAACTTCTCATATAAACTTCAGACCAACCAAAGTTCAAGGGCACTTATTATATATAATAAAGAAGAATGATAAAATAATCAAATATTAGGGTTTTCATGAAATCTCATTATGTAGCTACTTCTTCACAAATGTTAGGCATCATTTTATCAAGCCTAAGGCTTTCACAGTGCTCAATGCTTTCACTTCATAAAGTACTGTGCTCAAGTATTTCACATTGCATCTGCTTTGTCTATTAAGACTCAGAAATAGATTTCTGATTATCAGAAATATATAATAATTGTTTGTCAATTAAGGGAAATAGATATAGAAAGTGTACCTTGAATTTTATGAATTTAGTGAGTATTTTTTTCTCTGCCTGAACTATTTCTTAGTGCTCCTTTGGATGATATAGCATGAGTCTTAGAATTAAGTAACACAGGTTGAGAACTTCAGAAAAGTTATTATGTTACTCTTTAATTTAAGCTGTTATAGACTAAAGAAATTGGAGCAGCCAATTAGTGGTCCCAGAATATGATAGAAATATAATTAAGTGTACAAGTCTCTAAAAGACACAAACCATTGTCATTTGAATTAAGGACAGATGACTCTTTACAACAACATTCTGGAGAAGTAGATTCTTCACTCTGTAAGTTCTTCAATGTAATGTAGACTCATTGAAGAAGCCAAGAGACACTGATTCCCACAATTGTATATTATCTGCCTTTTCTAGAATTATCTCCATCCCCTCCAACACCTACATACTCTGTGTTTATTGTTTTTTAGTCAACATAGCCAATCTAAAGTTGTTTCATTTTGTTGGACAAGTTGAGGTAAATGCAGTTGTTTCTAGAAGTTATGTTGTATTCTGGTACTATTCATCTTGAGGAAAATGGGGTATATTTTAATACCTCATGGAAACCTGATGAATTGAGAATATTACTCCTTTTGGAAAAGTATGGGAACTAATGTGGTTTATAGATATAAAATCCAAAATCCAATTAAAAAATAAGAATAATATAAAGCAAGCTAAAACACTAACATTCACAACTCTAAGACCAAAACCAATTTAAAAAAAATGAAAAACCAAAGCTGAAAACAGTCAAAGAGAAATGTGGGATTTTAAGTTTATCTTTGAATGCCCCAAAGACCAAGGATTCATGTCTCAGTTTGTAATGCTAAGATAGTCATTCTTCTGGATGTCAGCATCTCATGCTATGTTGAGCTATTCAGACCATGGTTCTTTCCATTCTGTCATGTAGCAAACTCATTAACATATTTTGAGAAAACTCAGTTCTATTGCTGCTTCAGGTTAGGTTTTTGTCCTAGCTTTACAAATTATAAATATAGTTGCCATCTACATACAAGACAGATAAAAATTATCAACACAGTAATTATGTGGATGTCTTTATAATTTGAATGACATTAACAATATTATATAAGTATTATTGCATTCAAAATAGCAAATACTTCAATTGAAACAATCATGAATCTTGTACTTTGCTAATGAAACTGATTTCAAATATGAGATCCATAAATCCTGAAGAGGCAAAGATATCCTAGTCTCTTATTCTGCAAAGAAACCTACATCAAAGGCACACATATTATATATTACTAATTTTACATTTTTTAATTTAATTTAATTTAATTCTATAAAATTATGAAAAAGTATAAAACTGTTAAGATATAACTCTAAAAATAAACTACAATTACATTGTTCTCATTAAAAATATTTGTTTTAAATATTTTGTCACTTCACATAGAAAATTAGTTTTTTTGTAAAACAAATCATTTTCAATTCTAGCCTTCTCATCTACAGGCTCATGTAGCTTTTCTGTCTAGAGAGATGCAAACCTGTTTTTATCTGTCAAGAGGTAATAATTCCTGTCTTTGTATTGGTTTCTTGTTTGAACTTTTAAGATAAAGTACAGATGCAAAAATGACCAAGTAAGAAAACATTGATTAAACTTGTTATTAGATACTAGATGAAGACTCACAATTAATTTCTTATCAATGAAATATGTATCTAGAATTTTCAATTTATTTTTATAAATTGAACATACAAGAAAATTTTCTTGAATATACAAGAAAAATAACTGCATTGTAGTCATTAACAAAATATGGATTGATGATAAAAGCCAAAACTGTAAGTAAATGAAATGGTTGAAATGATGTACTATTTGATGGCATTAAGTTTTTTTACATAAATTATTTTGGAAGATCACCACGTCCTTGGGTGAGTTTTTTTTTTAAATATATATATATATATTTTAAAGTAGACATTAATTTTAATTTTGAAAATCAGATAACAGAACTATGTGTTCTTCTAAGTTTAGTTTTTGCCAGAAATCATACATTGCAAGTAAATATTATTGTGCTTTAATTATTGAAACACAAAAATGAGTAACTTGATTAGACATATAAATATGTATTAAATAGTGAAGTATAGTTCTTTTTTAATCCTTTTTTTCCTTTGGTTATTTTTATTTATTCATTTTTTAAGGATTAAACACAAATGGCAAATTCTTAACCAAATTAAACAAAAAATGAGAAGACTTACTTCAATAAAATAGAAATTGCTAAACAAACATTGTAACAAATATTAGTGAAATTCCTGAAAATTATTAAGGGCATACATTATAAATTTGTTTCAATCAATTGAAGATTCTGAAAAAAAGTGTTGAGTTTTAGATAGCAAAATTAAACCTAAATTCAATGAATGATTTTTAACAAATGCATACTTTGGAAACTTGAAATAAAAATACTAATAAAATACTTCATACTAAAAAATAAAAACAGCAATGACAGAAAGAAACACAAGAAAATATGGATTTACTACAGAATTCTACTATAACTTAAAAAAATTAAGACAAATACATATAATATTATTCCATAAAACTTAGAAAAAATAAACCAAGCCTTTAGTGAACTATAGTTCTTAAGATTAAGAGTTCAGTAAATGAGAGCACTTATTGCTCTCATAGAGAACTAGGTTTCATTCTTAGCACCAACACTGATGCTGATAGCTATTCCTAAACCTATTTCCTGAAAGTCAATTTCTGATTTTGAAACTTGCAGAAACCAGTAACACACATGGCATACATACACACATGCAAGAAAAACATTCATTCTTCTCTGAATCCAGCCATACACATTATTCACATATAAACATATATGCTAAATACTCATAGACATGAAATTAAATGCATTTCAATCCATTTAAAATAATGAAAGATGTCTTTCAAATTAAGTGAAGTGGTGCTATTTTCAAGGATGACTAGAAACCTACATTGAAAGGTAATTTTGTCGGTTATGAGGTTCTGCTTTAGACTATTTCAGTGTTCTCACCATAGTGTATTGCATGTATAGCAGTCATCATAAAGAGCACTGTGAATAAGTATTAAATGTTTTACCATTTGTGTTGGAATGATGATAAATATGATGATGATTTTTTTCATAAGCAAAAGCAGGAAAGGTTTTTAATTAGAAACTCTCTTTTAAATTTTCCCCCATTATGAAAATAGACTTTGTTCAAAATGTAATTTTTATGCTTGAATATAATCATAAAAATTTCGAGATCTGAGAATAAGTTGAAAAAGGTGTTATAATATAGACAAGCATTCATCCTCTATTTTAAAATCATACTTAATTTCATCTTTAAAATTTTCCTGTTGTCTGAGAATTTAGAATATTAGATGCCTGAATATTAAAATACTATACTAGAGATGACAACCATAATCTAATTTTACAACAATTTTTGACAATAACTACAATGGTATCTTATATATGAGGATAATTAGGTATAAATATGTACCATTAGATAATATAAAATGTCCCTTAATCTTAATGTATTATCAAAGCATATGAAGACTCTAAGGTATAATTTTTAGAAGTAGAAGGAAAATAGACATTAGATATTTAGTAGTTACTATTAAAACTTTCTTTTCTGTTTACACACACAATTTAAAACATATCATAAATAATACATTAGACATTCCCAGATTGTTTGTAGGTTATTGTCATTCTTTTATCTCTCTTTCAGGGAACAATACCTCAAAATTATTATAATATTATTTATAAATGTAAGTGATTAATATGTAACATAAATACAAAATAATACTTTTGCAGAATGTGAGGTGTAAGCAGCTTTACATGACCACTCCAATGATACTCAAATTATTCTAAATAAAGAAAAATAAATTAGAAAAGTGATGTCCCACCAAAAGCTTTGTCCATAAAAATAAGATAAATAATAAAACTATACACTTCATTTTATACTAATTGAACTGCAACATGGTTAAGAACCATGATAGGTTAGTAAGTGTGTATGTAAACAGTATTGTGGGAAAAGTTTCACTTTCATCTTTTTTTGTGACATTAATAAAGATCATAAGACAGATGGTAATAATGTAGGTAGCTTAATAATGCAGATGTAGAATATATTTATGAGAAAGAAATATATATTTTAAAATTTTTTCTTTCACATCTAGTAAAACAAGCTTCTTTATCTTTTGCAGATGACACATTTCATGTTCTTTCCTTCACATACATGAACCATGCAGCTGAATATCAATGTGACCAATTTCCTTCTCCTTGGCTTGACCCAAGATCCCAAGAGAAAGAACATAGTGTTTGCCATTTTCTTGTTCTTTTATACGGGGACATTACTGGGTAACTTGTTGATCATTGCTACCATTAAGACAAGCCAGGCCCTTGGGAGTCCCATGTACTTCTTCTTGTTCTACTTATCCTTGTCTGATACCTGCTTTTCTACAACTGTAGCCCCTCGAACAATTGTGAATTCTATGATGAAAGAAGCCTCTATCTCATTCAGTGAATGTATAATACAAGTCTTTACATTCCATTTATTTGGCTCCCTAGAGATCTTCATTCTCATCCTCATGGCTGTTGACCGATACGTGGCCATCTGTAAGCCTCTACACTACATGACCATTATGAACCGCCAGGTCTGTGGGATGCTAGTGGCCATAGTCTGTGTAGGATCATGTGTGCATTCCTTAGTACAGATATTCCTGGCTTTGAGTTTACCCTTCTGTGGTCCCAATGAAATTGATCACTATTTCTGTGACTTGCAGCCATTGTTGAAACTTGCCTGTTCAGACACATATGTGATCAACCTTCTCCTGGTAGCCAATAGTGGGACCCTTTGCACTGTCAGTTTCTTTATGCTCATGGTCTCATATGTCATCATCCTGTATTCTCTGAGAAACCACAGTGCTGAAGGGAGAAAAAAAGCCCTGTTCACATGTGTCTCCCACATCATTGTAGTCATCTTGTTTTTTGTTCCTTGCATATTTATATATACACGTCCTGCAACCACCTTCCCAATGGACAAGATGATATCTGTGTTTTATACAATTTGTACACCTTTTCTCAATCCTCTGATTTACACACTGAGGAATGCAGAAGTGAAAAATGCCATGAGAAAGCTGTGGATCAAAAATGTTTCAGGTGATATATAAAGAATCAAAATGTGTTTTTATGTTTATAAAGAAAATCCAAAGCTTTCAGTTGCATGTTTAGAATAGCACAATCCTGAAAAGAGAAGTATGGAAAACTGTCAAAATGGATTCATCTTGAAGTAAATATTAAATAATTTTTTGGAAAAGAGGTTTAGTAGGAGGTGTAAGTATTTATCTATGCCACATTGATTTAAATATTGATTCCCTAAGTAGTACATGTTTAGGTCAAACATCTTATGTTTAGAGCATTGAAATGATTAACTTCTGTCAAATAATTTATTTCCATTCTCATTGCAATTATGTTTTCTCATGAAAATTCATTCATTTCTTCTTTAATCAAAGGAAAGTAATATATTTACATGATTTGTTTCATTTTTATGTACATTGTTTGCATAGTGTGTGAAAATGCTTATGTGTATGTACGTGTATGAGCATATTCTTCACATAATTTTTATTCTTTTTTTTCTCTTTTCATTTTCATTTTTTCACAAAGAACCTTGTATAACAAGGCTGTTCCTCAGCCACCCTTAGTTCAAAAATGGTCCTTTACCATAAAGAAAATGACCCTGCAAAAGGGAAGGTGAGATATAAAATGAGGCAGATCACTAAATTGCCCACACTACACCCACGGGCTAAATGAGCACGGACCAACAGAGGCAGGATTGCTGGAAATTGGTTTGGCAATCCACATCTGTGCTAAAGCAAGCAACAGGCTTTAGAACATTTCATGATCGCTTGCTTTCTTGCTCAGCTACAGAAAACTCAATCAGAGCAGAACTCAGCAGTCAAACCTGGTCATGCCAGTGTGTGTCCTCACCTCCAGTGTCGCCGGGTAGTTAGAATATGAATTGTCTTCATAAACTTCCTGCCCCAGGAACACTGTGTTCTTCATAGATGGCATTCATAACCCCCACAGTAGGTGCATTTTACATTTTCCCTTGAGAAATTCTATACAATAACACTCTAGCGTCTTTTGTACTTAGGAGAGTTTGTGGCAGAACAAGTGACTGGGAAGTCATGGGTTGGGGAAAGAATTTGAACAGAAGGTATCTAATCTAGTTATCCACGTCATCCACAGTCCCAGGCTTTAGCACCACTGACCTCTGAGGATCATCTGTTTTTACAGTTGGAAGAGACGTTAGGCACACTTACAGATAAGACAAGTGATAGGAAAGTGA
Organism: Sigmodon hispidus; assembly: GCA_004025045.1. Lineage (NCBI taxonomy): Eukaryota > Metazoa > Chordata > Mammalia > Rodentia > Cricetidae > Sigmodon > Sigmodon hispidus. The sequence goes on along the minus strand of PVIH01024797.1, from coordinate 11,343 downwards.
CTTCTCCGAAAACTCACTATGGGCTCTGGCTGAGCTGAGAGCAAAGGGGTCTCCCGACTCTCTGCTTAATCAACTTTTCACATTTGTGCAGGAAGTGAACTCAGCCCTTCCGTACACCTGCTTCAACTTAATTGTCATTCTCCAATTTCCTCCCTGGAAATTCGGGTTTAGAAATGCAGCAGCTAAATTTAATGGAGACTGATTGACTATTTTAAAAGTACGCTCTAAATCTCTCTCCTCCTTCCCCACTCCTTGCTGTTCTCTGGCAATTCCATTAAAATAGCTTTGACTTGAAATTGACCAGGAGATCATCATTGGATCTGCAATTATATAACTAACTCTTCAACTGCACATTTTATCATACCAAACAATACCCAAATGAGTTTATGGCAGCAGGGGTTGGGGGGGCGGTGTACTGGCTGAGAGGGGAATAAAATCCTTGTAGGGAATTGCAGAGCTCCAAGGATTGAAAGTGTGTGTGCTTATGTGTGTGTGCACCTGTATACATGAGTGTGTTCATTTATACATGTTGTAGGGTTGCTTTAAAGAGTGTAAGAGGTAACATTTCCTCGTCCCAACCTCTCTCCATGGAACATGACTATCAGAGTCAACATGGTGTGAACTTTTCAGACTTACATGTGAATGATGGGTGAATACTAGATTCTCTCATCAGGAAATATAAGCACACATTCCCTACACAATGATGACCCAAAGGATACAGAATCATAGATCCTGAAAGTGCCTTGTTCTGTGAATACTTGTGATTATCTCTTCTGTTCACCTCTACTGCATCCTATCAGTGAAGACTATTGAGCAGTAGAAGATAAATGGTGAGTAGGAAACACTCAGAAAGGCATTAGCACTCTAGATCAGATAGCAGAGCACTGAACATTATATCCAATAGATTTTTTTTCATGCCTGCTTCAGGCTTCCTATCTCTTTCTACCCCCTCCAACCTTTCAGAAATGGCTCCTTTCTCTGTAAGGGACAGAAAATTAATGGCTTGAGGTTATAGTGGCACATGCCCTTCATCTCAGGACTCTAGAAGTAGAGGCAGGAATATCTTTGTGAGGTCAGACTGGTCTACATAGCTTCTTAGTGAAAGCCTGTCTCAAAATAAATCACAATCATACACACACACCCAACCCTCCCAAACATTGCATGTACACACACACAAACATTAATTTTGGAAAATCAGTTCAGATACAAAGTATTTCATTGAGTAAGATGGCATGCTAGTTAAAAGTAGGAACTTTTGTTTTGAATCTCAATTCCTAGGTTTTTGTTTCTTCAATAAAGTTATAACAGTAGCTCTTCCTTTATATGGGCACTGTAAGGAATGAATGGATTGATTCATAGGAAGCACATGGTACAAGACCAGGCCAACAGGAAGTACTTACACACACAGCTGCTGTCATTAGTAAGCATACACATGAGCATTAGGGAGATTGGCCAACTATCAGATGGGAATCAGGGCAGAAGGAGTAGCTGATGGCAGGGACATGAGAGTGATATTTAGCACAAAAGAAGACAGGTTTGGTGTGTGTACACACAACCTGTGGGCAGATGATATCATATGTTTTTCCTGATTTTTTTACTTAGAGACTCTTAACTGAAAACTAGGGCAAGTCATTAACCTTTTTAAGCTTGAGATATGCAATGTGTGTGTGTGTGTGCATGTGTGTGTGTGTGTGTGTGTGTGTGTGTGTGTGTGTGTGTACAAAGTCATTTTAAGAATCTGTGGAGACCAGCAGGAAGAGAATATTTTGGATTTGACTCTAAGATCAGTGGTGACACAGACACCACTGTAAGTGACTAGGACCATTCAGTGGGCCATCTTTCTGTGATGATCAGCCACTCAGGCTTTTTATAATGGACAGACAGGTCTCCCACTCTTCACTGCTCCCTTGGGTGTACCTGTAAGTGAATAAGTTTCAGAGACTGAAAAGTGAAAAACAGTAGTATGCCATTATTTCAAATAATGGCTCTCAAATAGTTTTCTCCAACTCTTCCTCCGCTGGCAAAGGGAGACTATGCCCGCTCTTCCTGGCAGGGCTGATGTCTTTACACTTTGTTGAGGAAGCTTACTCTGTTGCTTGAGAACCAGGGTAGGAACATGATGAACATCTACCCTTAGTAAAAATTAGAACAAAGAAAATACCCTGGGCTAAATTGTCTTCTCAGAATTCTTACCAATAGCACTATGGTCCCACAAGTGTGTTTATTGCTATGGTTATAAAATATGTGTTAATGTATTTTATATCTGGATATATATTTATCTGTATTTATCATCTATCTATAATCTATATATGTATATAGTAATACATACAATATATATTTGTCTATATATACATATGCTAGATAATTTAACATTTAATTTTTAGATTATACTCTATAGGTTTCTTTGTGTATGAGTGTCATTACTCAGACCTTGTAATAATAAAAAAATCTCATTTATCATCAAATCCCCTTCACATTATGAAGATTTCCACTTTTGGCTTCACTATCATATCATATTTTTAAAGTCAATAACTAGATACTTGAACTCTGGGGAAACAGTTTTTTTGAACCATAAGAATTATAATGACTTTTTCCTAATGCAAGATAAATGTGATTATAGGATATAATGGTTGAATTTTAGTTAAAGGTGTCTGTGAACCACCATTTGACTGCTAGGAATCAAACTTGGCTCTTTCAAAGGAGTACCCATAACTGCTGAGCTGTCTCTCTAGCCTAGGCATCATTTGAATTTGCAATTTATCCTACAGGCTCATGTTTTGAATATTCTCAATCAGCCTGTAGTGCTACATTGAAGACTTTGGAACCTGTGCTTTATCAAAACTATTGGAAATGTGTTCTTAGAATATGGACTTTTAGCTTATAGAAATTCTGCTATCATCTGCAAGAACACTGGGTCAGTCTAAAACCATGTGAAAATGCAGGCTCATGCCCCAGCCTCCAAAGACAGAGTTGTTCTACTTATATGACTTCTCGGTCATGTTTGAGTGAAGGTTTCCTGAAACCATGAGCCATAGATACCCTCCCCTTATTAAAGATGGTTCTGTCAATATCCAGTATTGATAATAACAAAATTCTATCAATACATATTTTAATTTATATATAAATCTTTATGTAGAGAAGAATTTATTAGTGTAAGAATTATGGAAGGAGATTGAAAATAAAGATAGAATAATCTAATCTTGTTGCATACTATTTTTAATTTTAACTCACAAATACTTATATCAGAGGTATGATTTATTATTATTATTATTATGAACAAAGTAGTCACACTTTATATCCTGTATATCCCTATTAAAGGTCCTTTCACCTCCAACACATCAGGTCATTCTCTCTTCTCCAGAACTTCCCATCCTCCCCAACCCGGGTAGGCAGCAGGAGGTCCCAAGGTCCCAATGTCCCAATATTGCTTAGTTCAGCCTCCTCTCCAGCCAGATCCAGTTTTCTCTCCCCAACCTCAAGACTGAGTCAGGTGTTCCTCTACAGGCAGTGGGATCCAAGGAGTCAGTCCAGGGTGTTTCTGATCCCAAGCTGTTCAGTGGTTGTGGTTTGCAGCTTGGGCATGACTTGCTTTGTTCTTATTTGTTTGTTTGATTGATTGATTGATTGATTGATTGATTGATTAGAGTCAATTAATGTGTGAGTATATCCCCTGCTTATTTCTCTGGGTTTGTGATACCTAGCTCAGGATGATATTCACCAAATCCATGCATTTGCCTGAAATTTTAGAATATCATTTTTCCTTACTCCTGAGTAGTACTCCATTGTGTAGATGTACCACAGTTTGTTAATCCATTCTTCAATTGAGGGACATCTAGGTTGTTTCCAGGTTCTTGCTATTACAAATAATGCTGCTATGAAAACAGTTGAGCTAATGTCTTGGGATTGTGACTGTACATCTTTAGGATATACAACCAGAAGTGGTATTGCTGGGTCCTTGGGAATAGTGATTCTCAATTTTCTGAGAAACCACCATACTGCATTCCAGAGTTGCTGAACAAGCTTACAGTCCACCAACAATGAAGGAGCGTTTCCTTTGCTCCACATCCTCTCCAGCATAGGCTATCATCTTTGTCTCTTATCATTACCAATCTAACAGGTGTCAGGTGGTATCTCAAAGTTGTTGTTATATGCATTTCTCTGATGGCTAAAGATGATGATCACTTTTTCAGGTGCCTTTCAGCCATTCGTAATTCTTCTGAGGAGAATTCCCTTTTTAGATTTGAACCCCAGTTTTTGATTGGGCTATTCAAGCTTTTGGGCTCTAGGTTCTTGAGTTTTTTATGTCTTACAGATCATTCCTCTATCACTTGTAGGTTTGTCCTATTGACAGTGTCCTTGGCTTTACAGAAGCTTTTTAGCTTCAGGAGATTCCACTTATTGATTGTTGATTTTAGTTTCTGTGCCACTGGCATTATATTTAGAAAGTAGTCACCTGTGCCAATTAGTAGAAGTGTATTTCCCACTTTCTTTTCTATCAAGTTTAAAGTGGCTGGGTTTATGTTCAGATCTTGATCTACTTGGATTTGAGTTTTGTGCAGGGTGACAGGCATGGATCTATTTCCATTTTTCTACACACAGCCATCCAGCTATGCCAACACCATTTGTTAAATATACTATCTTTTTACCATTGAATATTTTAGACCTCTTTGTCAAAGATCAGGTATTCATAGTTTTTTGGGTTAATGTCTGGATCCTCAATTCTATTCCATTGATTCACAAGTCTGTTTTTATGCCAGTACCAGGCTGTTTTTAATACTGTGGCTCTATAGTATAATTTGAAGTCAGGGATGGTGATACCTCCTGAGGTTCTTCTGTTGAGCAAAATTGTTTTGGCAATCCTGGCTTTACTGTTATTCCAAATGAAATTGAGTATTGTTCTTTCAAAGTCCAAAAAATATTGTGTTGGGATTTTGATGGGCAGTGCATTGAATCTGTAGTTTGCTTTTGGGAAAATTGCCATTTTTACTATGTTGATCCTACCTATCCAGGAACATGGGATTGCTTCCCATTTTCTGATATCCTCTTCAATTTCTATAGTGATTTAAAATTTCTGTCAAATATGTCTGTTACTTCTTTGGTAGAGTTACTCCAAGGTATTTAATACTATTTGCTGCTATTATGAAGGGTAATGTTTCCATTATTTACTTTTCAGCTCTTCTATGTTTAGTGTATAGAAGGGCTACTGATTTCTTTGAGTTAAACTTGTATCATGCTGCATTACTGAAGGTGTTTTTCAGACATAGCAGTTCCTTGGAAGAATTTTATGGGTCACTTATGTGTACAATCATATCATCTGCAAATAGAGATAGTTTCACTTCTTCTTTTTCAATTTGTATCCCCTTAATCTCCATTCATTATCTTATTGATTTAGCTAAAACTTTGAGAACTATATTGAATAGAAAAGGGGAGAGAAGACATCCTTGTCTAGTTCCTCATTTTAGTGGGATTGCTTTGAGTTTTTCTCCATTAAGTTTGATACTGGCTGTCAGCTTCTTTTAAATCGCCTTTATTATATTAAGGTATTCTCCATGTGTTCCTGATCTCTCATGGGCTTTAATCGTAAAGGAGTGTTGGACTTTGTCCAAGGCTTTTTCAGCATCTAAGGATATGATCATATGGTTTTGTTCCATTAGTTTGTTTACATGATGGATAGCGTTTACGTTTTTTGTATGTTAATCCAGCCCTGCATTTCTGGGATGAAGCCTACATGGTCATGGTGGATGATAATTTTTATACATTGTAGTATACGGTTGACTAAAATTTTGTTGAGAATTTTAGCATCAATATTCATGAGGGAGATTGGTCTACAATTCTCCTTCTTTGTAGTGTCCCTGAGTGGCTTGGGTATTAGGGTAAATGTGGCCTCATAAAAGGAATTTGGCAATATTCTTTCAATTTCTACTGTGTGAAGTAGTTTGAGGAGTAGTGGTAGTGATTCTTCTTTGAATTTTTGGTAGGATTCGGCACTGAAACCATCTGGACCAGGGCTTTTATTTTTGGGGACTTTTTTAATGACAGCTTTAATTTCCTTAAGGGTTATAGGCCTGCTTAGGTAAGTAATCTGATCTTCCTTTAATTTTGGTAGATGGTACCTGTCCAGAAAGCTGCTCATTTCTACGAGGTTTTCCATTTTTGTAGATTACAGATTTTCAAAGTATGATCTGATAACTCAGTAGATTTCCTGGGGGTCTATTGTTATATCCTCCTTTTCATTTCTGATTTTGTTTTTTTGGATCATCTCTATCTGCTTTTTGATTAGTTAGGATAAGGACTTAACTATTTTGTTGAGTTGCTAAAAAAACCAACACTTTGATTCATTGATTTTTTTTATCATTCTTTTTGTTTATATTCTATTGATTTCAGCTCTAAGTTTGATTATTTCCTGCCATTTACTCCTTCTAGGGTAGTTTGCTTCTAATTGTTCTAAGGCTTTCAGCTGAGCTTTAGGTCTCTAGTGCTGGATTTCACTAGGTTTTTTTATAGGCAACTAAAGATAGGAATTTTCCCCTTTAGACTGCTTTCATTGTGTTCCAAAACTTTGGGTTTGTTGTGGATTCATTTTCTTTAAATTCTTGGAAGGCTTTGATTTCTTTTGTACTTTCTTTCTTGACATAAAGATGGTTCAGCTGACTGATATTTAGTTTCCATGAGTCGGTAGGCTTTCTTTGATTTTTGATATTGTTGAACTCTAACTTTAGGCTCTGGTGGTCTGATATGTTACAAGAGAATATTTTCATACTTTTGTATCTGTTGATATTTGCTTTATGACAAAATATGTGGTCCATTTTGGAGAAAGATCCACGAGGAGCTGAGAAATATGTATATTCCTTTGCATTTGGGTGGAAGCTTCTGTAGATATCTATTAAATCCATTTGCATCATAACCTCTTTAAGACTCTTTATTTCTCTGTTGAGTCTGTGTCTTGTTGACCTATCCAGGTTTGAAAGTGGGGTATTGCCAGGAGTGGAGACCTAACTAAGCAATATTGGGGTAGTGGGACCATGGGAGTGCCTGTAGCCTGCCCTGGGAAGGGATGGGGATTTGTGGAGAAGATAGAATGACCTGATGGGAGGGGGAAGGGACCTTGAATAAGGATATACAAAGTTAGAAAATATGTCTTCTTTGTTCACAATAATAATAATAAAAGTAAAAAATATAAAGTACCTAACCTAAAATATTTTGTTATACAAATAGAAAATGTATTAATACATTAACCACAATGACTATTTTTCTAACTGGATAGAAATAAATTTTTATTCTGTTTTTATAAAGAAGATTTAGCATTACTTTAATAAAAAAAATCTGTTGATCAAAAAAAAAAAGAAAGTGGGGTATTGAAGTCTTCCACTATTAGGGTGTGAGAATTGATGTGGGATTCAAGCTTTAGCAGTGTTTCTTTTACATAGGTAGGTGCCTTTATGTTAGGGGCATAAATATTCAGGATTGAAATCTCCTCTTGACCAATTTTTCCTGTGATGAATAAGTAATGACCATCTTGGTCCCTTTTAATTGCTTTTAGCTTAATGTCTACATTGTTAGATATTAGGATGGCAACCCCAGCTTATTTCTTAGGACCATTTGAGTGGAAAATATTTTCCCAACCCTTTACTCTAAGCCTGTGTCTGTCTTTGTGGTTGAAGTGTGTTTCTTGTAGGCAACAGAAGGATGGCTTCTGTTGATGTATCCATCTTGTTAGTGTTTTTCTTTTTATTGGAGTGTTGAGTCCGTTGATATTAAGGGATATTAGTGACCACTGATTGATATTTCCCGCTATTTTGGGTGGTAACTTGTTTGTATTTCCTTTCTCTGGGTTATTCTTCTGTGGGATTATTGATTGTTTTTGGTTCCATGGATGTATCTGGGTTTCTTAGTTTGGAATTTTCCCTCCAATACTTTCTGTAGTGCTGGATTGGTAGATAGATATTGTTTCAGTCTGACTTTGTCATGAAATATCTTGTTGACTCCATCTATGGTGATTGATAATTTTGCAGGGTATAGTATTCTAGTTTGTCAGCCGTGCTCTTTTAGCATCTGTATAACTTCTGACCAAGCTCTTCTAGCTATTATTGTTTCCATTGAATAGTCAGGTGTTATTCTGATGGGTCTGCCTTTATAGGTAAGTTGGTCCTTTACTTTTTTAGTTCTTAAAATTTTTCTTTGTTCTGTAAGTTTTTCGGCTTCATTATTATGTGGCGCTCTGAATTTTGGGGGATTATATCTATTTGTTGTTCTGTAAGCTTCTTGTATCTTTATAGGCATTTCCTTCTTCAAGTTAGGAAAGTTTTCTTCTATGATTTTATTTAAAACATTATCTGTGCCTTTGAGCTGGTATTCTTCTCCTTCTTCTACTCCCATTATTCTAAAGTTATGTCTTTTCATGGTGTTCCAGATTTCCTGAACATTTTGTGTTATGGCTTTTTTGGTTTTAGTATTTTCTGTGACTGATATATCTATTTGAACTACTGAGTCTTCCACTTCAGAGATTCTATCTTCCATCTCTTGAACTCTGTTGGTTATGCTTGTATCTGTGGTTCCAGCTTTTTTCTTCAGGTTTTCTATTTCCATTTTTGCCTCATTTTGTGCCTTTTTTATTGCTTCTATTTTAGTTTTTAGTTCCTGGCATGTTTCTTTCTTTTTTGGGTTTACATTTTCATGGTTTTCTTTCAAGGATTTGTTTATCTCTTCCAATTTTTTGTTAGTATTTTCTTCTATTTTTAAGGGAATTTTTCATATCTTCTTTGAGAGCTTCAATGATCATCATAAAGGTATTTTTGGTGTTGCTTCCTTCTATTTCCTCTTCATTGCTCAGTTCAGGTCTTGTAGTTGTAGGACTGCCACTTTCTTCTGGAGTTAACTTGTTGTTCTTTATATTATTATATATATATATATTTGCACTGGCGTCTGCCCATGGCTTCAGTGGTTCACGATTAGGTGGCTCCTGGTCAGTTGTTGCAAGTGGGCTTGTGTGTCTCCTGTCACCTCTGAACAATGGGTCTGCTCAATCTCTAACTCTACTCTGTGCAGGGGAGTGAATTTCAAGACCTCAGTCCTTCTCTATTGGTGCAGTTGAAGGCGAGGTAGCTGTGCAAGATCCCTTGACTTAGCAGCAGCTGGGGAGATGCTGACAGCCAAAGTTTATGTCTGTCTGCTACGTAGTGTGTGGGGACACGCTCCACAGACAGCACCTGGTCCCAGAACCGGAATCTAAGCCAGATGTGATTTTTTTTTTTTTTTTTAGAGTTCTCAGTGTAACCAGGATAGAGGAGCTGTAGCAGATTCAGAAAAATTAAAGGTATTTTGTAGCAATTTGAATAGTTTTTTGTTACTATATACTAACACAGCTGTCCAACATTAATATTTTGCCAATATACTTATAAGGACCATATACAGAGAATCTAAAAATGCTGTACAGCATTTATACTAATAGCTACCAGAATTCAGATCTCAGAGGTATCAAAAAAGAAGATATAATATTGGATATGTAACTATTAAAAGACACTGAATTTTGATAATTATTCCTTACATCATCGTCTTGTTTACCCTAAGGGCACGTACATCAGTGGTGTTCCTCAAATGCCTCTGTACATGTAATTCACATGTTAGTACTCAATTTATGTTATTCTAAACTATCATCCTCATTTATGTTCTTATGTTTATTTCTTCCTGTGATGACAAAGCAATTGCTATTCTTATATGACTGTTCCTGCAACAACACCCCACTCCCTTCTGAAACAGAAACTTAATAAATGTCATGTAATATGGGTGGTGCCCAACAATCTGCTGAGGCATTTTGCTGTATTTTGTTCAAGATATTGAAACAGTGTTTACCCACCATGCACTGGTTAAAAAAGCTCCCAAGTTGCAATCTTTAAAAAAGAAATGACTAGCTTTTGCCTTTGTGTTACTTTAATTCTTGAGGCTGTGTACAGAAAAATTGCACAGAAGGAACATCAAGCCCATGTAGCATTGACACATTTGAGATTCTGCTCCTTCAGGGCCCAATGCACTTTGATGTTCTTACCAAGAAAAAAATGTAAAAGAATTTTAGCTCTGTCTTGTACATTTGTATGGAAAGAATTTTTTCTCATGAACTGATAGATGTTCTAACTACTTTTATGTAAGGCTGGAATTGAATTTTTCACGTAAAAAAATGTACTTATTGTATATGATAACTTCCTCAAACGAAGTATATTCCTGAAATTATAATCCCAAGTAATCTATTCCACTCACATATTATCATTGGCAGGTATTGCAATTAATAATCTGTTCCCTAATTATGGTATATTCCATTAATTTAATATTTATAATCAGATAATGAATGTCTGTTTTTCAACTATATGAGACTCTACAATCCAACTTTTACAGTTTTAATGATTTCACAATGTATACTTGCATTGTTGTTTTGTGTTGTTTTACAAAGGTGCAGCATAGGGAGTCTTTCAAGTTATGTAAGAGTCTGAAATTAGGAAAGTGTAGACAAGAAGAAATGAGAATTTCTTATGTACAGTTTGTTAATCTTTACTAAATAAGAATAATAGAAAACAATAAGATTTTTCTATACCTTTTTTCCCTTCTTTATTTTGTATTTATTAAAAAAACAGTAAAAAGAATTTAAAATGCGGAAGAGTTAACAATAACTATACAGAGGATAAGAATCATAAGCATGGCTTATCAAGGGTGGAAATACAAATAAGATTGCTACACATATATTTTCTTTGTGTTCAGCTTTCCCTCTGAATTTTCTTTTTCCATCCCTGTATAACCTTATTCAAGGTCTCTTCCCCCTTCAAACACATCTGGTCATTTTTCTTCTCTGCAACTCCTCATCCCCTCCCTGGGCAGGGAGTAGACAGTCCTATGGTCCCACTGACCCAATAATGCTTAGATCAGTCTCCAATTCTGGCCAAATCCAGTTCTGTCCCCCCTCCCTCAAGAGTGAGTCAGGTGTTCCTATAGTTGAACTGGGGTTTGAAGGGTCAGTCCAGGGTGTTTCTGATCCCAAGCTGTTTGGTGGTTGTGGTTTGCCGCTTGGGCATGTTTGGCTTTTTTTCTTGTTTGTTTGTTTAAAGACCACTAGTGAGTGAGTACATCCCCTGCTTATCTCTCTGAGTTTGTGAGACTTTGCTCAGGAGGATATTCTCCAAATCCATCCATTTGCCTGTGAATTTTAGGATATTATTTTTTCTTACTGCTGAGTAGTATTCCATTGTGTAGATGTACCACAGTTTGTTAATCCATTCTTCAGTTGAGGGACATCTAGGTTGTTTCCAGGTTCTTGCTATTACAAATAATGCTGCTATGAACATAGTTGAGCTAATACCT
>PVIH01024796.1:0-12496 GCA_004025045.1 Sigmodon hispidus | reverse complement strand
GAAAAAAAAAAGAAAAAAAAAAAGAATTCTTGCTCACCACCATACAAATTTATTACTTAGCTCTTCTAAGACCTGGCTTTCTGATTTGCAGGGTAGAAATTCATAATGCTGCTAAACCCAAAGTCAAAATATATGTTTCTACTCAATATTATCATTAAAAACTTTTGGACTATACCACTGCTAAAATGCAGAAGACAGAATAAATGGGTTCTCTAAATTAAAGAGTGCCAGATCTTGAAGTTAGAGACAGTTGTTAGCTGCCATGTGGATGCTAGAAATTGAACCCAGGTCCTCTAGAAGAGTAGTCAGTGCTCCTAACCGCTGAGCCATCTCTCCATCCTGGGTTCTCTAAACTAAAAATAAACAACCCTAGACCAAGAAGCCTGGGCAACAAAGGAATGCTGAGAGCAGGAGAATGACTCTTCCCCGGGAAGAGCACACAAATTCATCATCCAATACCAAATGGTCAGCCCTGCCTGAAAACATACACAGTTGAACAACATTATAAGACTGCTTGGGTTCTATTTATATATTTGTCAACACACACACATTGTTATAACAACAAAGAAAAGAAGGCCATGAATCTGAGAAAGAACAATGGAGAAGTGTTGGAGGAAAGAAATGGAGGGGGAGAGCGGTAATTATATTACAAACTCAAAAAAGGATATGAAAGTATCAACCTGGAATCATGAAACTAGTTGGGAATGAGAAGTATTTTCTTGATCTTAAAGGTATTTGTTTCTATCTTGAGACAATAAAATTATAAAATATTGAATCCATATTTAATAAATCCTAATACTTGAATGCTCTCACCAATATTATATAAATTGAAGAAAATAAAGTCTGATGCATCAAATTGCTGCAAGCATAGGAAACTGAAATCCGATAATTATCTAGTGTTTTATAGATGCTAGTATTGCTCTAAACACAGACTACAAAGACATCTTAGCAGAAACAGGATTTCCCAGCTACTTTCTGGGTCCCAGTAGTTTGTCTTGAGAATTTCTTCACTTGCAAGTAGGTGACTCTACCTGACTAATATAAGGAATGTTATTTACACATATCCCATCAGCATGCCTCATGGGATCCTCAGTGCTGTGTTCACCTGCTCCTTAGAGGCCAATATCTAGGGAAACCTTAGGAGTAACATGTTGAAGATGGTAGAACTTTTTCCCTCTGGTTTTCAACATTGCTACATGGAGCAGATTATTTCTATAGACTTGAAACTATAACATATAATTTAAAAGATTAGAAAGCCTGGTGTAGTGCTTTAATCTCAGTTTGGGAGGCAAGCAGGCTGATATCTATATATAACAATTTCCAGAACATTCAGGACTACATAGAAAAACCCTGTCTGTAAACAAAACAAACTAGTGTGATATTGATCCATTACACGGGGTGGGACTACACCCCTGTTATATCCAGCCTTTCCCAGCTGTTTTAATACAGCCTTTGCCATATTAGTAGAAGGACTTTTCATATTGGAACTCATGTGGACTAACTCACCAAAGAAAAGCAAGGAAAGCTGCCAGCACATACCATGCAGGCAGCTCCCAGAGAAGATGTTTGGTGCTGAGAGTCAAGGTAATAAAGGGCAAATCAGAAAAGCTGTGTGGACAGATACCATTGAGTCTGAGACCTGGTCCTGTTACTTCCTGGCTGTATAACTCTGAGCAAGATATTTATCTATTTCTGAGCTTCCAGTTTTTGGCTCTACTCCACAAAGTCAAGCAGGCACTCAGTAAGAGGGCAATAAGGATTGTTCTCTGAGTCACTAACCCACATACCTCTAGAAAAACTATATTTCATACCAAAGCTGAACAGTTTCTAGATTTCAATTATTTGTGGAAAATGGAATTATTCTGTGATAGTGCACTTAAGGTCTCTTTGGAACTTTAATTTCTCACAAGGTGGATAATCTGCATCCTGTACCAGTGCCATCATATCTGACTCACCACATGAATGACCATGGAAGGCTTAAGCAACCTCTTTGAACTATAGTTGCTTCACTAAGTAAACTGCTATTTAAAAATCAACAAAACAAAGCACGTTATTATTTTTAATTTCTTTTATTTGTCTCACATATATTACATTTCACCACAGTTTCTCTTCCACACTTCCTGGTCTCTCTCTGCTACCTCCCTCTCCCCCAGATGTAGCGGGATTATCTTAGTACATTGTAAATATTTGTCCCTCCTACTGGTTTAATAAAAAGCTGATTGGCCAGAGGCAGACAGTAAGTGTGGGTGGAGCTACCAGACTAAGAAAACTCTAAGAACAGGAAGAACAAAGCAGAGATGTCAGAGAGAGCCTGATGAGTCACCAGCAGAAGCAGAGGAAAGAAGCTGAAATGCTGCTCTGCAAAAAGGTACCAAGCCACATGGCTGAACACGATAAGAATCATGGGTTGAGTTAAGATGAAGGAGTTAGCAAGTTATATGCTTGGGCCCTAGATAAATCAGCATAAAATTAATGTACGTGTCTATGTGATTATTTGGGCCTAAGTGGCAGTGGGGCTAAGAGTAGATCCAAACCTCTGGGCTAGGCCTGGAAAGGCCAGGCCAGAAACTCATATTATACCCAGATCCACTCCTCCCATTAGAAAAGAGGAGGCCTCCCATGGACATAATCAAATACAGCATAATATACTACAATCATATCAGGCAAGTACTATCATAACAAAGGTGGATGAGTCAAACCAGGAGGAAGAAAAGGGTCCCACAGCCATGCAAAGAGCAAAAGACAGCCCCCACTCCTACTGTTAGGAATCCCACAAGAATAACATATGTGAGGAGAACATAGGTTGGACTCCTCAGGCTCCCTGATCTCTATAAGCCCTCACCCTGAGTCCTGATCTGCTGATTCTGTAGGCCATGTTCTGTGGTGTTCCTGGACCCTCTGGTTCCTCTGATTCTTTCTCCCCCTCCTCTGAAGGACTCCCAAGTTCTGCCTAAAGTTTAGCTGTGGGACTCTGCATCTGATTCCATCAGTTGGTGGATGAAGTCACTCTTGTCTCTTTGTTTTATTTTTATTTTTTCTTTGTTTTTTAAAAAAAAATTGTTTAAACATTATTTTTAATTTTTACATACCAACTACAGTTCCCTCTCCCTATCTTACACACTATCCCCTCCTCAGAAAGAGTAAGGCCTCCCATGTGGAGTCAACAAAGACTGACTTACCAAGTAGAGGCAGGATCAAGCTTCCCACACACACCCCAAGACTGAGCAATGTATCCCTCTATAGTGAATACTTCCAAAAAGTCTCTGGTCTCTTTGATGATGATTGTACTAGACTCCAGTCCCAAAACACTCTGCAGGCAGAACAAACTGTAGGTTGAAAGTTTTATAGTTGGCTTGGTGTCCCAATCCCTCCACAAAGACCTAGCCTGGCTACAGAAGATGGCCAGTTCAGTTTCTGTGTCTTCCATTATTAGGAATCTTTGCTAGGGTTATTCTCATAGATTCCATGGAGTTTCCACTGCCCTGTGTATCCAAAACACCCCCCATTTCCAGTTGTTTCTTTCAATATTCAATATTCTCCCATTTGCTCCCTCATGTTCTCAATCCCAGGTCCATCCTTGAAATCTATTCTCTTTCCCTTTCTCAGGGAGATCCTTGTGTTCCCTCTTAATCCTTCCTTGTTACGTAGCCTCTCAGGATCTGGAGACCATGTCATGAATATATTTGTTTGAAATCTAATATCCACTTATAAGTAAATATATACCATGTTTGTTTTTCTGGGTCTGAGTTACCTCACTCAGTTTCTTTTTTTCAAGTTTTATCCATTTGCCTTCAAATGTCATGATGTCACTGTTTCTAACAGCTGTGTAAATGTACATTTTCTTTATTCTTCAGTAGATGAACACCTAGGTTGTTTCTAGTTTCTGTCAATTATGAGTAAAGCTGCTATAAACAGGTGAGTAAGTGTCCTAGTGGTAGAATGGATCATCCTTTGGGTATATGGTGAGGAATAGTATAGGTGGGTCTTTAGGTAGATCAATTCTTAAATTCTTTAATGACCTAATTTTCTCAAAAGCTGCCACATTAATTTCCTATGTGGGCATACAAGTTGGTATGCTCTAGAGAGTCCCAATAGAAGAGGTGAGTTACCCTCCTCCCAGATGGCCAGCCAGGTCAGTTAGGACAGACCTCAGGTCTGGGCAACAGGGTACAAAACATGCTCTGCTAAGTCATCACAGCTGCAACTACAGACAAGTAAGCAGGACCCTACATGTAAGTCTGACTATCAACATCTCTCATCAGAGCTTCTACCCAATAAGCCTCAATCCATTTCCCCAGACCACATATCTCCCCAACCTCAGCTGCTTCCTGTGACACAGCCTCTAAAGAGCCCTATAACAAGAGTGTCTTCCTGAGACACAGACACTGGAGGGCTCCTTTAAAAGAGCTATAGCTGTAGATCTCAACTGCTTTCTGAGAAACAGACTCCACTGCCTTTTATTTCTCCAAGAGCTCCATTTTCACCAACAGCACTTAGTAGACCAAAAACAGCTCCTTGAAACAAGACAATGTTTGCACTAATCAGAAGAAGTGGGTAGACACCAGTGCAAAAGTTCATTCAACAACATGAAGAACAATATGGCATCACTACATCCGAATGGTTCTATAACAGCAATACCTAAAATTCCAATGTAGAAGAAGCAGAAGAAAATGATTTTAAAAATATCTTTATAAAGATATAGAACCCTTTAAAGAGAAAATTTAAAAATCCCATAAGGAAATAGAGAAAAAGGTAAGAAAAATTTAAAAGAAAACCATCAGTCTCTTTAAGAAAGACTAGCGTACCAAGAAAATGTAATCAAATGGGTGAAGGAACCAGTTCAAAGCTTAAAAACTGAAATAGAAACAATAAAGAAGATACAAACCAAGGGAATGCTAGAAATAAAAAATCTGAGTAAACAAATAGAAATTAAAAATGCAAGCATTACTAACAGAATGTAAGAGATAGAAGAGAGAATCTCTGGTGTGAAAAATAGAATAGAGGAAATGGATTCATCAGTCAAAGAATACTCTAAAGTTAAAAAAATGACATCATAACACAACTTCCAAGAAATCTGGGACACCAGGAAAACATCAAACCTAAGAATAATATGAATACAAGAAAGAGAATAATACTAGCTCAATAATACCAGAAAATATATTAAACAAATTCATAAAAGAAAACATTCCCAACCTAAAAGTGGAAAGGCCTATGCAGATACAAGGAGCTTTTAGAACACCAAGTAGACCAGATATTTCCCCCCACCATAAAAAACAAAAAAAACCAAAAAAACTCCAGTCTGCTCAGCACATAATAATTAAAACGCTAAACATACAGAATAAAGAATTTTAAGAGCTGCAAAGAAAATAGGCCAAGTTATCTATAAAGGCATACCCATTAGAATAACATTCAACTTTACAATGGAGACTATGAAAGATCAGAAGGTCCTGGACAGATGTTATAAGAACACTAAGAGACCATAGATGTCAGTCCAGACTACTATACTCAGCAAAACTCTCAATCGCCATAGACAAAGTAAACAAGATTTTCCATTATAAAACCAGATTTAAACAATATATATCCACAAATTGAGCCCTACAGAAAGCGCCAGAAGGAAAACTCCAATCTAAAGAAGATAGATACACCCAATGAAGGGAAACACGCATATTAGCACCAAAAATAACAGGAATAACAATCATTGGTTATTATTATTCTTTAATATCAATGGAATCAATTCACCTATAAAAAGACACAGGCTTAACACAATGAATACAAAACCAGGATCCATCCTTCTGCTCCATACAAAAAATACACCTCAACTTCAAAGGCAGACACTGTCTCAGAGTAAAGGGTTGGGAAAAAACTTTCCAATCAAATGGACACAAGAAACAAGCTGGTGTAGCCATCCTAATATCTAACAAAATAGACTTCAAACTAAAATCAATCAAAAGAGATCAGGAAGGACATTACTTATTCATTACAGGAATAATCCATCAAGAAGAAATCTCAACCCTGAACATTTAAGACCCCAATATAAGGGCACCCACATATGTAAAAAAACAATTACTAAAGCTTAAACTTTACATCAAACCCCACACACTAATAGTGGGATACTTCAATACCCCACTCTCACCACTGGATAGGTCTTCCTGACAGAAACTGAACAGACAAATAAGGGAGCTAACAGATGTTATGACTCAAATGAACTTAACAGATATATACAGAACCAAATACCAAAGAATATACCTTCTTCTCGGCACCTCAGTAGAACTTTCTCTAAAACTGACTACATACTCAGTCATTAAGAAAATAGAAATAGATACAAAAATGGAAATAACCCCTTGTATCCTATCAGAATTAGAAATTAATCACAGAAAGCCTACAAACTAATAAAAACTGAACATTTCTCAATTGAACCAACTCTGGGTCAAGGAGGAAGTAAAGAAATAAAGACGAACCAGGTAGGAAGAAGGGGTGGAGTTTACTAGTCGCCCTCCGACCTCGAAGAGGAACAGACATATAGAGGTACCGGCCAGCCATGGGCTGGGAGCCACATGGCAGGAAGATTAATAGAAATGGGTTAATTTAAGAAGAAAGAGCTAGCTAGTAATGGGCATAAGACATGGGCCAAACAGTGAAAAGTATATAAGTGTCTGATTCATTTCTTTGGGGTACCAGATGTGGTAGGAATGTTCTCTGTGTACTGTGAATAAAGAGCTGTTTTGGCCTGTGTAGAGCACCATAGAAGTGGGTGGAGAATCAGAGGCAGCCAGGTAGGAAGGAGGGGTGGAGTTTACTAGTTGTCATCCGTCCCCCGAAAAAGAAGAAGCATGTAGGAATTCAGGTGAGCCACGGGCTGCAAGCCACGTGGTGGGTAGATTCACGGAAATGGGTTGAATTAAGATGAAAGAGCTAGCTAGTAATGTGCATAAGATATGGGCCAAACAGTAAAAAGTAAAAAAAAAAAAAAAGAATAAAGACTTTCTAGAATTTAATGAAAATAAATCCACAACATACCCAAACTTATGTGGCACAATGAAAGCAGCGCTAAGAGGAAAGTTCATAGCACAAGGTGCCTACATAAAACAATTGAAGAAATCTCACATAAGAGACTTAACAGCACAGCTGAAAACTCTAGAACAAATAGAAGCAAACTCACCCACAAGAAGTAGATGGCAGGAAATAATCAAACTCAGGGCTGAAACCAATAGAATTGAAACAAAGAGAACAATACAAAGAATCAAGGAAAAAATGAGCTGGTTCTTTAAGAAAATCAACAAGATAGACAAACCCTTATCCAAACTAACTAAAAGGCAGAGAGAGAATTTATAAATTAACAAAATGAGAAATGAAAAGAGGGACATAACAACAGACACCAAGGAAATCCAGTGAATTATGAAGTCATATGTCAAAACTCTATAAACCACAAAATTGAAAAACCTAAAAGAAATGGACAGCTTTCTGGACAGGTACTACTTATGAAAATTAATTTAAGACCAGATAAATGATCTGGATAGGCCTATCCTATAACTCCTAAGGAAATAGAAGCATTTATTAAAAGTCACCAAAGCAAAAAAAGCCCAGGGTCAGATGGCGTCAATGCAGAATTTTACAGAATTTCAAAAAGAACTAATACCAATACTCCTCAAATTGTTCCACAGAATAGAAACAGAAAGGACACTGCCAAACTCTTTTAAGGAAGGCACTGTCACTATGATACCCAAACAACACAAAGATGCAACAATAAAAAAAGAAAATTATAGATTAATCTCCCTCATGAATATTGATGCAGAAATATTCAATAAAATAGTGGCAAACCAAATTCAGGCACATATCAAAAAAAGCATTGACCATGATCAAGTGGACTTCATCCCACAGATGCATGGATGGTTCAACATATGAAAGCCTGTCAATGTTGTCCATCATATAAACAACCTGAAAGAAAAAAAAAAAACAAAACATAATCATCTCATTAGATGCTGAAAAATCCTTTGACAAAAATTTAACACTCCTTCATGATAAAAGTCCTGGAGAAATCAGGGAAACAGGAAAAATATTAAGACACACTAAGGCAGTATATAGCAAGGCAACAGCCAACATCAAAGTAAATGGAGAGAAACTCAAAGCAATCCCATTAAAATTGGGACTAAGGCAAGGCTGTTCCCTCTCTCCATATCTATGCAATATAGTTCTTGCATAGACAACAAAAAGAGATCAAGGGCATACAAATTAGAAAGGGGAAGAAGTCAAACTGTCATTATTTGCAGATGATATGATAGTATACATAAGTGACCCCCAAAATTCTACCAGGAAACTCCTCCAGCTGATAAATACCTTCAGTAATATAGCAGGATATATGATTAACTCAAAAAAATAAACAGCCCTCCTCTACACAAATGATAAAAGAGCTAGAAAGGAAATAAGGGAAATATCATCTTTTACAATAGCTGCAAATAACATCAAATATCTTGGGGTAACTCTAACCAAAGAAGTAGCAGACCAGTTTGACAAGAACTTTAAGTCACTGAAGAAGGAAATTGAAGAAGATATATATATATAAAAAATAGAGATTCATGCTCCTGGATAGGTAGGATAAAGAATAAAAATGGCAATTTTACTAAAAGCGATCTACAGATTCAATGTAGTCCCCATCATAATCCCAACACACTTCTTCACAGACCTCAAAAGAACAATACTCATATGGAATAACAAGAAACCCAGGAGCAGTGCTTGAAATCAGGGAAGGTGTTAACTCTGTAAGTCCTTTTATTGTATAGATTGTATGAAACAGGTTCAGAAATGTTTTGAAATGTTTTTGTTTTTTGTAAGTCTTAAGTAGCAACATTGTTTGATCCATTAAACTAAAATCTAAGATAAGAACATGTGCCCATGGCAAGGGCAAATATCTTTCTGCCTTTTGTCAGTCTTTTTCCTAACAAGGGAGTCTCTTTCCTGCAAGGGAGTCAGGCTCTCCCTGATTGGACCTTTCCAACTTTATCCCTGGTCCCTCTTCTGGTCTGTTTGTCCTTTAAAGAAACCTACAAGTTTTCCATAACTTTACCATTTAGTCTGGAGACTCTTTGTAGTGGATGGATGGATGGATGGATGGCTAGATGGATGATGGATGGATGGGTGGATGGGTAAATGGGTAGATGGATGGATGAATGAATGTTTGAGTGGATGGACTGAATGGATGTTTGGGTGGATAAATGGATTAAATGGGATGGATGGACATATAGATCAATAGAACTAACATGAATTCTGACACATGCTTACAATTACAGTTTAGCAAATCTTGGAGGCATCTTCATTTTAAAAATCATTTGTTCAACAATTTAGCATTCATATAACTTAGCCCACTTTCTATTGCCATTAAAATATTGGACACTGAGTAATTGTTGAAGGCACAGTATTTATTTCGTTTGCATTTCCACATGTCTAAGATCACAGTGTTAGCATCTGGTTTGTTCCTGGTCAGGGCTGTGAGCTGATCCACACTTGACAGCAAAGTATATAACTGGGCATGTGTAAAAGAGAAATGACTATCAAGGGTGTCCAGATGGAAGTGCCACGTTTGTTTTGCAATGAACTATTTCATAATACTTAGCTATTCTCTCAGGTTCTACATTAACCTTTCATAAAAGCAGAAGTTTTCTGACATAATGCCTCTAAAGGCCCTGAAACACTGGGAACCATATATCAACATGAGTCTGGCTGGAAAATAATCATATTTAGGCCACAGTCCATCAGTTTCCCTCCCTCCCTTCCTCACCCCCCCCTTTCTCTCCCCCCCAACACAGACACATATAGACACACACATACATTCTTAGAGTAAATTCATTTTCTTTGTGAGAAGCTTTTTCTCTCTTATTTCCTGTCATCAATGAAAAAAATGATCCAAGTTCTTATAATTGTTTATA
Source organism: Sigmodon hispidus (assembly GCA_004025045.1). Classification (NCBI taxonomy): domain Eukaryota; kingdom Metazoa; phylum Chordata; class Mammalia; order Rodentia; family Cricetidae; genus Sigmodon; species Sigmodon hispidus. The sequence goes on along the minus strand of PVIH01024796.1, from coordinate 2,576 downwards.
AATCCTTATCTGACATATCTACTTTACTTGAAATTACCAACCACTCTTTTGCTTTCATACACAGTACACCTACACTGGTCTCCTGGCTGCAGCTCAAGCCCATGAGCCCCACTGTGCTTTAGCCTTTTTACATGCTGGTTGTCTGCCCAGAATAACCCCTCCGATTTCTCTACACATAAGGCTTTCAACCATCTTGGTCCTTCACTCAAATAATCATCATCTCAATGTGACTTTCTGTTACTACCATATATAAAATTCCAGCTCCCCCTAACTAGGTGCATCCATGTTCCTTTTGTTGTAAAATGATTTCTGACCCCATTCAGGCCAGAAGTTCAAACCTGCCCACAGTGGCTTTTACCCCCCAAAGATGACTCTGACACTTATATTAATTTCATACTCTTTGGCTTATGTCTCAAGCACATTACTAGCTAGCTCTTTCATCTTAATTCAACCCATTTCCATTAATCGACTTGCCATGTAGCCCAGTGGCCCCTAGCTCACCTGGGTCCTACACACTTCTTTGGAGGCTGGATAGAGTCTAACTTAACTCCACCCTCCTTCTACCTGTCTCTTCTCTAATTCCTTCACTCACTTATAAGGTGCTCCACACAGGCCAAACAGCTTCTTTATTTACAGGATGATACAGCAAACCGTCCCACCACATCCCCTGCTTGCATGCATGTTTTTCTCTCTTCTTTTTTTCTTTTTAACCTATGGTTACCTAGCAGACTTTATATGATACATGTGTTCTTATTTGTCTTTCCTTAATTCCCTCACTAGCATGCACACATCTTAACATGAAGACAAAAGGAAACCTAGAACTAAGTGGGCAGTAATGGACACCTACTGATGGAAAGAAAGAAGTGAAAAAGGCAGAGGGAACCAAGCCCACAGGAAGTTCATTTTTTGAGATGGTGTCAGAAATTGCCTTGTACTGACTCATTTTCTTCAGGTCTACTGCCAACATCATGCCCTGGGGCCTTGTTCTCTCAGACCTGGATGAATGCAGTCGTAGCTCCAGAATGACCTTTCAGTGATTGCCTTTTCTAATCCATAGCAACAAAACACTAACCTCAAAACCCATCCTAGAGAGATTTAACTGAAAAATAGCAGCTGATCAGACATTTGATCATTGATTGCATCAGAATAGGTAAATGATTTTCTAAGTTAATACATTAATTCCTTCACTTGTATGAAAATCAAAGACTTGATTCAACCAACATTTTCACCCATTAGTCTGCTAAACACTAGGTTTCCATGCAGGTTCTTCTAGTCAAACAAACTGATCATCCATTGATGAGCTCATTAAGTGACAGAGACAGCTGCTCACTCCTGCTGTGTAGACCTAGAAGACACTATAGACACTGAAAGTCTTATAAACTGAAAATTTGCTGAAAATCTTATGATTTGTGTTTTTTATGTCACAGTGTTCTAATAATGACAAATTATCTTCCTTACACAAATTTAGCTGTTCAAAGTACAAAGAAGTGACCTAAAATTTTACTATTTGTCTGTGATGATCAAAGGCTTTTACTATAAACTACTGTGTGGAATGTTGAGTTAAGTACATATATTTCATACTCAGTTTCATTTCATGCAAATAATCATTGCAAAATTAAGAACCAAACACCAGTTTTAATTCAAGGAGTCCTTTCTCATCTCTGAATCCTGTAATTTTTAACAGCTCTATTGCTTTATTTTAGCTCTAAGTTCAATTCTGTTTTATGATATATTATATTTCTTGCAATTATTTTTTCTATCAAAGAGATGAAAATCTGAACTTATTAATAATTTAGTATGTTTCAAGTTTTCTGACAAGTGTTACATATTTATTTGATATATATTTGTTATGTATTTTATTTGATCTTCAGAATGCTTCATGGATAATTTAAAATCAGACAATTAAATGTGTGCAGTGGCAAAATATCTGGATAATAGAATCTGGACCTAAATGAGGTCTGTTTGACTCCACAGGTCACACTAATAACCATATCCCTTACATAGGTCACACTAATAACCATATCCCTTACAGTCTCCAGCACATTCCATCTTATCACCTTCCAAGCCTAAGGTCCACTGATAACCTAGAGGTGACTCAACTCACTTCTAGAAGGTTCCAGGAGACAGAGTTGAAAGAGGGAACAGAATTTAGAGTCTTCATTCAAGGTCTAATGGTCTACTCTAAGGAAAAGAAACACTTTACAAGAAATTGCTACTTCTATAAATAGATGACACAGTCAATAGATAATAATAAATTACTAATGAGGAGCAAGAGGAAAACGAGATGAATCTGGATCTGAGAACGTCAAGCAGAGAGCTTGAAAGACATGACAATCTGAGCTTGCTGGGCAGAAAAATAGGACAGAAGTATAAAACCGAAGCCCTAGACAGGGAAAATAACTGAGGTATCCAGCAGAAAGCTATGTAAGGGAACTTGAGGAAACACCCCAAACTGAGGGAAGATCCCTAGAGTCGAGTCTTCACTGTTAGACAAGGAGAGAAGTTCTTTTTTTTTTTTTTTTTTTTTTTTTTTTTTTTTTTTTTTTTTTTTTTTTTTTTTTTTTTTTTTTTTTTTT
>PVIH01024795.1:0-22020 GCA_004025045.1 Sigmodon hispidus | reverse complement strand
AAAAAAAAAAAAAAAAAAAAAAGAAATTCAGTGAATAAATATGATCTAGCCTCCAAAAATGTTCACAATATAAGATAAAGATAAAAAGAATCTCAACATGAAAACCACTGAAGTTTTTTTCATTAATTACACAACATTTATGTTTGCTAGACATTTGTATTGTCTAGGGAATTGAACAGAATGTCAATGTAGCTGCCCTGGAATAGAACTGTGGATAACTTAACGTCTTCAAACATTATGAAAATTTTCATTTTCATTTCACAATTGACATAACTTGATTTCATATTGAGTAACCAATAAAAACAATCATAAAAGACACTAAGATCCAACCCACTTCCCTCCAGGGAGCAACATATTCCTTAATAATTGTCAAGTAAAAACCAAATGTTATAATGTATTCACTCCTTCATGATATTAACAGATGTGTCTTCAAAGATGTCAACACATTTTTAAAAAATCACCATTCATTGAAAGGGGCTCTTGTGTATCCATAATTTTTTGTATGTCTTCATCTCCTTTATGTTAGCAATAGTGAACAAAAATTTCTCAGATACAACATGTAACCAACCATGTCTGTTCTTGGACAACAGCAGCCATGAAGGGTGGACGTTAGATAATATGGCAAGACCTTTACATCTATCTGGGATCCATAAACAAGTTTAGAATTGTGCTTTTATACATATCATATAGATATCAAAATGTAAGTGACAAGTGTAAATAGAATCAGAAGAGAATAAGAAAATTCTCTTATGTTTTTGTCATCACCTTATGGAGTTTTATATTTACTTTACTGGTAATATGAATTTCCATAATATTATAGATTTTTATCCTCTGCTTTACTATATTAGCTTCTTCCAAATCCAGGCTTAAAAGCAATTAAATATTTTAATTTCCTGAAAATTCTTTTCTAATCCAAAATCTTTCATCATCTCATCACAAAGAAAAAATATTAATCTCTTCTTTAAGTAACTTCATAATTTTTAACATTCTCAATATTTCTCCCAATGAAGGTAATTTTACATTAAGAGACTTACAAATGGAGGTAGCTCCTCAATTTATAGTACCTTCTGTGCCATCACACATGAAAAGTATAAGAGATCACCATTTCAATAAAATGCATCTTGTGTTAACAAGAACAAACTTACAATTCAAATCTAAAGTCATTTAGTTAAAGACTGCACAGAAAAGAAGTACAGTCCTGATGAAGCTATAGTCACCGCTAATGCAATAGGCAGTCTACATCTTTCGGCTGCAAGTGTTTTCCGGTAAAAACAAAATGGCAAACACTTCATTCAGAATCTGGGTGATATCTTGCAGGTTTCTCCTCTGTAAGCTTTGAGGTGTAGCATCTGTATGTGCCTTATTTGTTTCATAAAAATTTTTTCACAGTATCTCTATAGTTTTGATATCCATCTACAGAGATCCACCGAAGTAAATATTTTACATTTAGATGTATGGATTGCCATGTGAGGAAAAAAAGAAACTGTTCACAGAAAGCTGTGTCTTGAATTTCTGGTGTTCAAAACTGCACTGTTAGTGAGAAAAGCAATCAAATGATTTTACCTTTTTTAAAATGGTTGAATCCATTATACCTTACAGAAAAATGGTTGGATTTTTAAATTTGATCCTCTTAGTGACCATCAATTCATTAACTCCCTCTCTTTTGTACCAAATTGTTAGGATATCATATTAAAACAGTATGTATGTCTCAGAACTAAGGAGTAGGGACATGAAATCAAACAATACAGAATACTAAAGAGAACACATCCACAAACTATCCACTGGGGACTAAAAGGAGTGGTGACAGGACTAAAAGGAGTGGTGACAAACTCTTTGCCTAAATTGGTCCTTATGATGCTATAGGCCATAGGCATTTCTACAGTATTAAAAATCTATACAGGCTGCAGTTAACAGTTACTATTTTAAAGGTTCTCATCCTAAAAAACAAAACTTAAAACTTTTAAACCAAATGTCTAAAGCTGAGGAAACCAATTTACTTTTATAAGAGTATACATATGGGTATGAAGAAAGAGGTATGAAGAAAGAGGGAAATATTTTTACTAACACTATTTCTCACATTTTAAGGTTGAATGTTAAAGAAAAGCATTCGTTTTAAATGTAATCCTTTATGTCAGTTATTAACTGGGAGAAACTTCCAAAAGAGAAATATAAGAGGAAAACTGCCAAAATGTGATTGAAAAAAAAATAAGAAACATATTTGTTCTAGGCCTGTTCAAAATAACTTACACAATCTGTTTATGTCATCTCTTTGGTCTTAATAGTAGCTGTATAGTCTAGCAGTTATTTTTTAATTGGCTGTTCCTCAAAAAAAAAACCCTGTTAAATATAGAAATTTTGGAAAATTAGAAGAAATATATATGCCAACTGTATTTCTGGTATTCTACATTAGATATGTGTATATTTAGTCTGATAAATTAATGCATGGTAACACCCCTCTCCACTTGAAATCTTTTCTGTTCTGTTTCTTTCCAGTTAATATAGATCATGAGCATTTTCCTCTATCACTAAATATTTCTCAGAAATTATTTTATGTCCTTCACATTATTCAAATACATGTATATATTGAATCATTCACATCATACTTCCATATTTCCAGTGTCCTAGTTCTATAAGTTATACTGAGATTAACACCTTGTAATCCCATAAATTTCTATGTTAATCTAAAATTATTTCCTTAAGGTAGATTACAAAAGTGGAAATAGATACCATAGGGCTATTAATGTGCACTGCCAAATTGTCCGCAAGAAAGACATGAATTTCACTGAGTATACTCTATGTAGCAGTATATCCTAATCATGCCCTTGGTACCTATGAGCATTTTTAATCTTTGATAATTTGATAAGTAAAATCTGAAATTTAACTTATTAAATTATTGTCTGTGGTTGTTTTAGATGATAAGCTGAAAGGATAAAGTTGTGGAGACCTTACCTAATATTTTATATACTTCCTTATTACTTAATAGTTTAAGTAATAAGCATGTATTATTTTATGCAATTAAAAATTAATAATGCCATTCCATTTATATTATCTGATTAACATAACTGAAATATTTTTATATGCCAGGGCTATTATCTGATTGCTAAAATTAAAATTTTCACAACTATTTCCATTTTATATTTTCTCCATGAAAATATCTTTATGTTTGCCTTTTAGTAATTTATGGCAGTTCTTTTTATATAAAGGTATTGTTTAAGTGTCCCTTTATCTGAGATGTCTCTCTTAAGCTTCCTAAAACAGTGCTTCTTAATACAACATGTATAACTTATGCTTTCTTATTTTTCCATGTCACTATCTAAATTTATTTATTTATTTGCTTCTACTCATTAAAATGTAAACTCTTTGGGGGACAGAATTTCCTTTTGCTCACTTTTATAGGGCCAGTACTTTAAATAGTGACTACCATGTAGTATGACTCTAAAAATATTTGAATAATTAATGAATCAATAAATATAAAATATAGTTTTTAATCATAGAAGCAGAATGGAATAATAGCTACTTGAGATTGTGAGTGTAAAAAATAGGAAGAAACCGGCCAAACAGTACACACTTTTGACTATAAAAATATACTCTAAGTGTCTGATATGCTGCAGGCACTATAGTTGACAATACTCCATCATACCGTTAACATTTGCCAGGAGGGTAAGACTTAAGTGTTGTCACTATTTTAGAAGTGACAACTATATGAGATGGTGCATATTAGATGGGTTATGGAAATTATTTCACAGTGTATACAGACACCAAAATATCAAGATATGTACCTTAAATGTATATGATTTCCATTTACCAAATAACTCCAATAAAACTGTAAAAAGCAATAAACACTTTCTTGATTGCTATATAAGTTTAAAATATTTTTGCAGCTTACGTGTTTTTAATTTAGCTTATGAATTTCTGAGACATAGACTTACTAAATTCTATATAATTAGTCAGAGCTATAGATGTTTTGGTTTGTGCTTATATCCACTTCATTTTTATTTCAAAATAAGATATTTGACTTCTAAGAATTTTTTATTTTAACTCCTTAAATTGTGCAAAAAATTTGCTTTGTGATACAATGACAAATATTTTTAATTGTCAACTAACTATATAGCATCATTTAAGAATATCTCTTTTTGCATCACCACTGATCATCTAAGCTAGGAGGGTAAGTGCTTCCTACTCTGTCTACCTCTCAGAGCTGAGTACAAGAATGGTAAAGAAAAGATGATTGCAAATATTTAGTGGCTCGTGAATAGATGGATGTTTTCAAGCCAAAATATTTTTTGAAAAGAGTCTAACTACTAAACAGTACTTCCATTCACTAAATTCTAGAAGCAAATCATGAGAGCATGCCAGGTTTTATCTAGAACAAGTGAATACCCTGTAAGAGCAGGGCTCTTTAACCACTAAAGAGATAAATTCATTGGTAGCAAAATATAGTCAATAAACAGCAGACACTGTACAAAGGGAATGGTCTACAATTGACTTGTCTCCCAAAAGACTCCTGAAAATGATTTTCAGAGGTTTCAATAGAATACCACTTCCCAAAATGATAGCCACTGACATCCCTACCCCTGAAGTAGCCACTGACTCTTTAAAAAAAAAAAAAAAAAAAAAGATTGCCTTACTGCAAACAGTTCCCCAAATCCTGCTGAATGCAATCTACCAGCTTCCAACAAGGATTGAGTTTAATAATTCTGAAATCAAATCCAGTTTGCAAGAAAATTCTGCCCCCCCTCTCTTGGCTCTCAAGTAAAACCCCAAGTGCCCCATATTGATTCTGTGAGTCTAAGTTAGCCTCCTCCTATGGACTGAAATTAAAAATAACAACAACAAAAATATATTTTTATTGAATTCTGGCTCTTTGCTGATAATCTATAGCAAACAACAAAATGAGCAAAGCCAAGCTGAACTGCCTGTCGTGCCAATAAATCCCACAAAGAATGACAATCGACGAAACATATTGTTAGACATGAATTATAGCTAAAATATTTATCTCAGCAGCTAGCAAGGTATTAAAATGAGAAAACTTTCCAAGTGGAAGCTTCAAACAATTGTATTAATAATTAATAATTTGATTAGATTGACCTCAGAATGGAGTACAAATCTGCTAATTCCATGATGTTGGCCTTTGTTGGTATAAAAGTTTAGACAAAATCTTTCTCAGGAATAACTAACTGTAAAAGACTAGCCCATTGGCTTCTAGCTTATAAATGCTTAGGTAGGGTGATAATCACCAACAGAATTTATATATACATGAATCTGTCTTCTCTGCAAAATCTTAGTTGGACAAGAGAGACCATCTCTTATTTATCTACAGAAGTACATTGTGAAGTGAAAAAAGATAAGGATATATATTTGTTGCTGCTTTCATGGAAGAATTGATTGGTCTGAAAGATATACTTGAATGATGAAGGTACGTGTTTGACACTCAACACTGATTACACAGAGAATGTGCTATCCTCAGTTAAAATTATAGAGTCATGCCTACAGTGTCACTAGCCCTAGCTAATCTCATTACCCTCAATACAATCAGAAAAGTTGGCATTACATCAATGAGACTCCAGCCTTAATGCACTTGGCTGTATGAAGCCCTTAAACCAATGCTGCAGAAGTCCATATCATTGTTCTCAGAGATGAATGAAAGACTGGAGATACACTGACCCAGTCCTTGTACATATTACTTCAGTTTAGGGATAATTTAGCATTTGTTTGGGTTCTTCAAAATTCTTGATGTCTTTGATTCTGAATTTCTTACTAATTCAGAAAAGCAAAACTTTCTGTAAGGTTCTGAACTTTTTTCACCTGTTTTACTAGCATACTCTCTCTTATCATGGGACCACATTGTCAGCTTTGAGAATACAGTGACTCCGGGTTCCTCATACTCTAAAAAGAACTTTACTGGCTGAGTTTTCCAAGCTCAGAGTTAGGAGGACAAAATGCTGCAAGTTTCCAATACATTTTTGATCAGGTGCCCCCAACTAAAAGACTATAAATGGTCACAAACCTTTGCAGTTCCAGATTTTTCTCCACTTGTCATGATCTCTTCTTGAGGATATCTGATGATCAGATGTAGGTTATGCAATAATACCCACTGTTACAACACTGATAGCATGCCAGCTTTTAACAACTTTTCTCTAGCAAGTCACCACACAATGCAGTTTGCAGGAAAAAAAATTCTTTTTCTTTCCACTTCAAGTATATCCATACTATACTGGTATTGCAATGAAGCACACCCCCTTTTCTACTTCTAAAGAATTACCAGTAGAAGCAAAATTAAAAAGAGTGACCTAGAGGTGTAAGAACACATATCCCAATAGCAATCTCAGAAGCCACGACGAAAATTGGTGTTTCTTCTGTACAATTTGACATTTATTTCTAAAAAGCTATAAGTACTTTAAATTGTTTTGAAACTTTAAAATCCCACTCTGAAAGGAAAAAGATCATTATTTAATACTGATGTCAACATGTTCTCTTTCTAAGCTCTTAGGGACAAATGTGACCATCAACATACTCTGTTACTTGAAAATCTATACTTGAGAAAATGGAAAAGCCCTAATTGAAGAAGTGATCCAAACAGCAAAATCGCAGTTGATGCCAGTCATGTGAGTACAGTGTGCCCATGCCTTCACCACTGTCTCTGTGATTACAACACAGAGGAGGTACTGCCACCCAATAAGTCAGTAAACATTGGCTACAGTCCAATGCAAACACCCACTTACAGGTGTCAAATTTCAAATAGTACTGTTATAGTGCAGAGACTTTTAGTTATTCAAAAACTGCTCAAGGGTTAAACAAATGCCCATGACTGCAGGCAGCCTGCCTACTCATGCATCCTCATCAGAAATGGTTTTATAGCACATTTCCTATACATTTTGGCAGTCTAAACCAGTCAGACCTCTTCAAATCAAACCATGGGAATTAATGACCAAGAGAGGCATAAACAACATACTCAAAAGAGACAAAATAAAACAGTCCTCAGGAAAGCGTACTCACTCTAGGATATATTTTATCTGAGCTTCACATGTAACAATGATTATTTGATGGCATCTAACACAGAATTCTGAATTAAAAGGAGTTCTGGAAATGCCTATCCTTGACCTCACATTTGGGTGCTAATTCACAACAGAGGAATTAGCAGAGGGTAAGAGCATGAATAAAATGGCTCTAGTGATCTAAAAATCACAATCTGTGATGTCAGCCTATCCCACAAAAACTTCCATAAAGGCAAAGAGAAGCAGTAATTGTTCTCCACAGAGAGAGAGAGAGAGAGAGAGAGAGAGAGAGAGAGAGAGAGAGAGAGAGAGAGATCCAACTTTTCACCCACTTACACTGGGAATCCATTTTGTTCAGTAAAATAAAGTACAATATGAGAAGAGGTGCCCTTCATGCTCTGGAAATCAGATTTGAGATCAGTCTAGAAAGCTGAGGCCGCCAAGGCCAGTTTCTGGTGGTGCTGAAGGAGAGCAGCTTGCCACAGAACACTGGGCAGATGGGACCCAGTGGGAGAAGCTGAAAACTGGCCACCCTGGCACTCAGAGGCTTAATGGAGCATCAGAAGACTATGCACATGAAGACAGTGCTTAAGCATCTGACGTTCAGAAACCCTGGTGCTAGTCTACTAACACTGAGCTCAAGGAGTACACAGGCTTGACTCCAAACTTCTTATCTATTTAAATCGCAAACATACACAGCTCTCAAGGTAGCTGCTCCTAACACATGTTTGTCAGTATGAAAGTCTCATTTCTTTTGAAAATATATTCTCGCCCTTCTCAGATACTCAATTTAAACAAACAATATGAAGGAATCTTTTCATATATCAGAGTAATTTCTGGGCTCTATTTAATCCTGGAAATCTTCACTGACCCACTGAGGAGCTTTTACATCATAGAGGAAAAAGAAATAAACTCACGAAGAGAAGGTCAAAGAAACTACAAACATTCTGGCCTGGTTTGTGCCATAGGCCTAGCAAGGGTCTAGCTGGAAAGGAAGCACTGGACTACATTGGAGAAGCTATACATTCTTTTTTAAAAAAAAAAAAAAATGCTTTTTTATTTATTTATTTGCCTTGGTGTTTGCCTGGAACTGGAATTACAGACAGTTGTGAGCTGCATGTGGGTGCTGGGAATTGAACCCCAGTCCTCTGGAAGAGCAGTCAGTGCTCTTAACCAATGAGCCATCTCTCCAGCCCCTGAGAAACTATACATTCTTATTTCATTCTTTTTATCTGTAACCAATACGTATAAACATTTGCTAAATCTACATGACATGTATCTGCCTGGTCTGGACTCTATATATTTTTAACTATTACATAATTCCATTTTTAATTAAGTGAAATTCAACCAGGAATTAGCCACTGAGACTACAAGGGTATAAGGAATTTGTCCCAGCTTTCAACACTTATGTAAATCCTACCATGGTAATGAGCCCTGTTTTAAGCAAACAACACATGTAAAACTCCAGACTTACAAGGAAATCAGTTCAGAGCTGATTGTTCATATTATATTAGGATCCTTTCCTTAAGAAGGAATCCACCTTGGGTTTCTTTAAATACAGAAGGCCACCCTGGTTAGATAACAAAGGGTCTAATTTGCAAAACAAACACTCTTTGACTGTCAGCTTTTCAGGAACACACCTACCAACAGAGGTTTATCTCTGAGTCCTCCAGAGATAGCTGCTGGTTTTCTGTTCTGAGAAAGAAAGCACTTGGAAGCTGAAGCACTGGTGAGCTACCCTGGGCAATTCATTTGCTTTGGGGGTAGGAGGTACTGGGTATTAAAGCTAGGGTCTCATAGATGTGCCTGAAATATATTCTTCGCCTTTTTGTTTTACTTTTTATTTCAAGATGAGGATTGCTTAGTGAGTTGCTTAGGATGGTCTTGAATTCACTCTGTAGGCCATGCATGGCTTGAATTTGAGACTTTTCTGCTTGGATCTGGGTGACATTGCTGCACCACCAAGCCCAGGACATTTGCCTTTTCTGTAATGACATTTTCTTGACCATAGAGTCCCTTCTGACAACTATTCCAGGAATTCTATGGAACTTTGCAGCCACAGCCAAACTTTTAAGCAAAACACTAAACTAGAGCCAAAAAGGCTTCTTTTTCATGGGAACCCAAGCTCCTGGAGTTGACAAAGCTCATCTCACCAGTGACAACACCATTGCTCATCATTCCTCTAGGGGACCAAGGGAGGCATGAGCACACTAGAAGCTGGTGACCCCCACCCCCCAAGCAGTCCTCATACTCAACAGGAAATGAAACTTGAAGAGCATTTCCTTCTGCAAACAACGGACCCTCTGGGACGTTCCCTTCAAATCTCTCAATTGTTTGAAGTAAATGAAGCTCACTAAAGGCCAGCCAGTCACACATCAAGATATCCAGCCTCTTCTCTGTGGGGGGAAATGGCTGCTCCCACGCCTCAGACACAGAACTCTTACCCAGATGCCTTTATTTATCTCCATCTGAGATACTATCCAACTAAGCCTGGCCTCCCCTAAGCCATGGAAGTTATGACTCATAAGCAGAGGGGTCAACATCTGAAAATCCAAGCAGGTACCTAGATCTGCTGCAGCACCATAAAGGAAAAACTCTTATCTAGTTTTGCAGGGAAGGGACTCCATCTTTTTTTTTTCATTCCTCTAACTCCAACATGCTAAATTTCAACATCTGGGCACAGTATATGGACTCACCAGTAGGTCAGGGCAAGTTTGGAGGAGGAAATGGGACAGCCCTTTTGCTTTGTAAGTCTGACTAACAGAAGAAAAGCTGGTTGGACCACAATGGTCCTGTGATAAGAGGAATTCCAAAGCCCCAGAGCTTTCTCTGGAAAATGTCCTGCCTCCAGACCCCTGGGGAGAAAAATCTCAGGATCATTAGCAAGCACTCTGGCTAAGCTCAACTTCAGTGAAGGTGTACTGGGAGAGAGATGATCTCTCAGGTAACCAGTTAATTGCCAATAAGGAATGATAATAATAAATTAGCAAATACTAATGTAAACTAACTCAGTTCTGCAGCAGTTGCATGGAGACGACAGAGGAACAGTTTATTCTGGAACACATCTTGCTAGCTGATGCCCGCTGGGAAACGCACTGCCTCAGCTAGATGTGAAACAGGCCAGTAAACATACAGGAGGCAATGGGTGGCCCAAGAATATCCACTGGAAAAAGTAGAACCCTTGAGTTTTGAAAAAAGCCAAAGGCATTCTGTGGATGCATTGTTTTCCACTGCTTCATCTGTAGCCTCAGGGTTTCTGTTGACCCTTGACTTCAATGAGACCTTGATCCCATAACAAGGAAACGTTAAAAAAAAAAAAAAAAAAAACTAAGCTCACTCGAGGAAAGGTTTGTTGGTTTGCTTTAACTGCAAGTGAAACTGTGTGGTACCCACACTATCCAAACTGGCTTCATTATAGTTACTACGTTTCTATCACTTTTCTGAATCTGTTGTTTGATTGCTTTGTGGTTGCCCATAGCCCCAATTTTTTTTCTCACTGCAAATTCCTAATTTCTTTATTTTAAAGAACAAAGCATGCTCAGCTATTTCTTTTAATTTTTTGAAATTTTTTCTTCATGGCCAAAAATTATGTTTTATTTTCTGTATTTTCCATAATGTATCCATGCATTCAAGCATTTTTGCAGAATAACTGGAAGCATTCATTCTCGCCTGCCACACATATCCGTATTCTGCAGATTCTCCCTCTGCTACATTACTACTTAAAGAGCTGTTTCACAAACAACTTGTGTAAAGCAAGCACATGTGCACACACACACACATACCTCATTCTCACATAAAGTCTATAAACTAAATAAACCAGGATGCCAAGGAATGTGAATCTCACATTCCAAGTTAAAATACTTAAAAAATGCATAGCATCACTAATTCTAAAAAAAAGCCGCCTGCGAACAGCAGACACCTTCCACTACTCCCTCATATTTGTATATAAAACCATAAAATTGACAAAGCTGGCATCCAAAGCAACAGCATAGGACAAAAAAAAAAAAACATATTTGCTTCTATTGGAGGCTGTCTATGCAGTATAAGAAGCTAAGTTCCAATTCTCTAGTCCAGTGCTCCACTTCCTTTATCTAGCCTACCTAAACACATTCAAGGTCCTGTTTCCATGTTCTTGGACATAACAATGTTCAAAGGTAATTAGGTTCATGGATGAAAACAGTCACCCTCAGGGCTAAGGGTAATTAGTGGTAGAGACCTGGCTAACATTCACATAGCTCTTGGTTTGAGCCACACCACCCAAACAAAAGCCATCTTCAATTCAGCACCAAGCCCAGATAACTCAGCAGCTATATAAAAATTCATAAAAATAGTCTCGGGCTTGCCTTGGAAGGAGAAGTACTAAGTAGCTTACAAAAGAACAGGTGGTCCAAAGCTATCTTCTTGTTGCCTGCTTGGTAATTGAATCCTTTCATCCTGGCTCCCCAGCTCAACTTTAACACTCTGAGGGCAGTTGTTTTTTTTTTTTTCTCTTACACTATTTGGAATCTCCAAGCTACCTGCTGCATAGCTGGGGACACCAAGCATTACAAAACATTTGATTTAATGCAGTGGTGATCCATTTCAAAATTCAGTGAAGTGGAAGCAGCAAGGGGCAACCAGAGTAGTAGTTCTGAGACTACTCACTTGTCTAATTACTGTTTCAAATAAGTCCTATCACCATACAAATAATAAAGGGAGTGGGAATCATAAAAGGTAGCACAGCAGAAGAATCTAATATGCAGTCAATTTTAGTTGAACCTGAAGAGTAAGAATGTCACATATGCTTAGAAATGGGGCATTATTCAGAATTGAAACTGTATTACTTGTCTGTTCCTCTTAAACTGTCTGATGTCAAAGATCAAGTGTTTTATCTTTGAATCACTAACAAACAACAGACACAGTATTTGGCAGTCTAACCAGTCAATAAATGCTGGTTGGTTGAGTTAATGAACAAGTACTATTATTGCACTTAACATTCAGTACTATAATTGTTTCATAAATGAATTATTTCTTGGATAGATTAGTTAATTAATGAGAAAATTATAAATGTTGGGCATACATCAGAACATTTTCTAAGAATTTCACAGAACAATAAAGTAACATTTAACACCCCATATTGCAAACTATCTGTTTACATGTTGGCCTTTTTAGAATGTGCATTCATTGTTGATTTTGTTTTGTTTTGTTTGTCTCTGGAACGACAGACCCTACAGCAATACCTTAGGAAGAACACACACTTGACAACTATTAGTTGAATAAATGCAACAATGTTTCCTGGTCTTCCCATCCAGTTTAAAGGAAAAGAAGTGTCATTTTCCATATTCAAAACTTTATGATGGATACAAGTTAAATATCTTGGTGGATGCTTGGCTATGAACTCTGCAGGACTATACAATGGAAATACAGGTGTAACCTCAGCATAACCCTATATAACAGATCTGTGCTTTTTTGCTGTACAAAGAGGCTATCTGACTTTAAGAGTCAGAAAAGTATCAGAACTGACACTTTAGCTTTCTAAAATTCTTTGTTTTATTCTTCCTTTAGAGAAAAATGAAAAAGGACATCAAGATACTAGGTGAACCAAGAAATCATGCTATTGTCTGCATCTTCGACATATTTAATAGACATCATGGCTCCCTTTGCTCAGGAACTTGAATCTATTGTAAAATGATCACTTTTTTCAGGGTTCAATACTTTTTTGTCTATTTCCCTGAGCAATAGCAAACCAGCAATAGAATACACAATAGTAGTACTTTTCATTTTCATTGTTCAGTGATTATCACCAATCAATGGTCTGGTTATACCACCTTGTAAGTATTATCTACACAGAGCATGCCTAAATTCCTATTTGGTTATAAGATCCTGGAGAGACATAATCAAGTGAATAACCTGTTGGTGATTCTCCAATTTTCAAGTGAAAGACAAATCCTACCTTTCTGGAAACATCTATGAACCACACACACTCTTTACAATTCAAAATGTTTTATTTTCCTTGGAAAACTTTCAATAATAGATATACCCACTCCTTTAGATAAGGAAACAGAGATTCAGAGATGTTCCATAGTAGAAGGTGTGACTGAAATAGTATTAGTACATAGTATCTCTCCAATCAGTTGAGGCCCAGTAGGTTAAGGGTCATTAATACTTAGAAGTAAGTTTATGTGAAATAATACTATACTTTCAATAATTCTTTGTTTATGAGGTTAGGTACTTTAAATGGTGGTGCTTTTGCTGGCAATGTAATATTATGAGTTGCTCATCAAAAATATTGCCTTTCCATGTTATTAATTCTGGTAGGAATTACTGTCCAGGAAGTAGGAGACATAATGGAAATGGTCCTAAGTATCCTTTGTCCTACAAAACTGATACAAACACTAAGTTCATTTTATGTTCACATGATCGCTTAGGTATGTCAGCGTTGATCATTTCTGAACTCAACCACTAAGAAGTACAGAGCAAGATGATGTACTCCTTCCTTTCTGTGTCATCTTCTCTCTGAATCTGAACAAGTTCCTCAAATCTCTGAATCTTTGTTTCATCTGCCATCGAAGAGAAATGTATCAAGATATCCGACTGTGAGTTCCTAATAAGATGATGCTTGTAATGGCACACTGAAAAACTGTTGAAGTGCTCTTGAAATCTACAAAATAGGTTTTGTAGTAACCAGAAAGAGAGCATGTCTCCCAGTGTATCAAATTTCTACTCAAAGAGGAATTTAAGCAATTCACAGAAAATGAAACCAGCTTCAGGACTTGATTTTAGCCTTCTACTCATTCCCATCCTCTTGCCTCTTTCCCCATCACTGGCATATCACCCTACTCTCCCCAAAATAACCAACAAACATTGGACCATATTGTGTTTTTAAATATTCCTCCTTGAAAACACTCAAACTGAAGAAGAACAGTTAATTCAAATTCATGGCTACTTCATACAATATTCATATTAGTGACAGTTTCAGCATCCTCAACTGTCAAACAGTTACTACCAGAACAGCTAAGAAACAGCAATGTGACTTTTTAAATTTTATTCTTTGCATCCTTTTAACCATATTCTCAGCAAGATCATAGAGAACAGTAGGATGAGAAGAAAACAGCAAAGTTGAAAGTGGCTTTAGGACTCTGAACAAGGAGAGGAAGCTGAAACCCGAAAGTGCATTGTCACCAAGCTTTTGAGCTCGACTTTGAGCATGCATATCTGCAACAGGTGGAGAAATCTCTTACTGTACTGGGACATTATGAAGGCATGTCAAGGCTCAAATCATTTGACTTCAGATTCCCAACAGCACTCCTTACACAAAAGCCCTTTATGTTAAATCACTCTTTGTCCCAAAAGGCACTGTTAGCAAATACTTAGTATGGAAATGGGCTTAGACAAGGGATGTGCCTCCAGAATGGCCCATGGTAGAGCAACCAGCTGCAAGCCCTAACAAAACCACTTAGCCGCACTCACCTCAGGCAGGGGCACACCATTGATGATTAGATCTGGTTGCTGGGGGCCCTGGCTGTTGAAGGAGTGATGGTAGATGTGGTTGGCAGTGGTGTTGCGGGTATTCTGGTTCTCTACATTCAGGAAAGTGCTCTCAGAGCGTCGGCAGCCCAGGGGCAGTGTCTGCTGGTGGTAGTCGAAATAGTTGAGGGACGAAGTAAGGGAGGAGCAACTGACAACATTCATCTTGTCTGTCTCCTCCACATCCCGAGGTACAAGGCGGATGTCATTCTTACTAATTTTTTTCTTCTTACTTGATTTCTTTTGATGCCCATAGGAGTATTCAGCGATTCTATGTGACAGAAAAGGCAGCACGAATAGATAACACCTTCCCAGACCATATACTGATGAATAAACATTAAGCACCCCAGAGGGTTGCACCCCATCTCTGCTCCAGCTCCTTATTCTGGTGCATTACATCATCTGGTTTCTCCCTGTGCCTTTTGCATGCGAAAACAAGCTGAGGGTCATGAAGCCTTCATACGAACCTCCCACCAACCCTTCCCAAAGAAATTTTTATCTTTTAGGTTTGGAATTTTTCATTGTGAGTGGCCAGTGAGAGGGAGTGGGGGATGGGGAAAGTTGAGCCTATGGGAGAGAGCATGAAAATGCTCAAATCTGAAGCTTCCCTGGAACCCAAAGGACATACTGGGTGAAGTGAAAAGTAAGTGCCAATTTAACATAAAAGGAGATAGAAGGAAGTAAGAAAAGCCCTTGCCATTGCCTTCAGGAATTTGTATTGTGGCAAACACCATGGATCATCTTCCTCTGCAATTAAACTGATCACTTTTAGACTAGGGTAGAGGTTCAGACCCTGTCCTCCAACAACTCCTACCTCTGCTCATCCACACCCTCCTCCCTGTCTTAGCCCAGCTCCCTTCTACTTTCCACCCTCCCCCCTGCTCTCCTAGAGAAATCTGATAGCCAAACCCATTTGAATGAGGGGAAATGCCTTTTTACCTCTTTCCCCTTAGGCTCACTTTCTCCTCTGCCTTTTTGTCTTGCTCCTCGCTAATGGGAGAAACCGAGATGCAATGCAGACACTTGCTGTTTTGTCCTTTTATAAAACAGCCGAGGAGACAAGTGATGGTTAAACAATTACTGCAAAGGAATTTAAAGGTTAGTGCATTCAGCATCCTCCTCCATTCAGGTGTACCTACAAGCAGCTGTGCTGCAACTGGAACATAAAAAGCTCAATTTAATTAACACTGACATAGACCCTGGAACGTGCACCAAAGACACCAAGCATTAAGAGACTTGTCAAAAGAAATACATTAAAATGTAGCCAGATCCTCAATGTCATGTATTACTTTGCACATAATGAATTCAGCTTATTGTTTGAGAATTCAATCTCGAAGCAATAATCAGCAAAACAACAAGGTTAATAAATAACACAGATTGGACTTTACATGGAAAAGAGTGTGTCTGTATTCTCACTCAACAAAGCTAATTGTCAGAATACAAAAAAAAAGGGGGGAGCTCAATTCAAGCAGCAATTGCAGATCATCTCACAAGTCTCAGAAATGAAGGCATTTCAGGAAGAGGTCCTGTAGGAGCAAAGAACTAGACACCCCTGCCTAATCACATACATAAAAAGATAGGCTCCTGAACTTTAGAATTCTAAGACATCTGAGCAGATGGGGAGTTTGAATATCTACCCATATCTACCAAGGCAAATTATTACTCTGTCCCTGGGATCTACCTAGAAGCTAAGCAATTTATTTTACCTCACCCTTTTGCTCTCTGCCCAGTCTGACTTGATGATGGCAAATATGATACAGAGGCGGAGGAACAGATAAAATCCCCCAAACCTCAGGACTAGGGTTACATTTCTTTTCTAATCCGTTTACTGAATCAATGGGAAGTTGTAATCATTTTGTTTACCAATGATGGGTAAGTTTGGCAATGCCCCGTCCAATTATTCAGCTGAGACAGTCATTGCACAGCCCATTCTGTATTGACCAATTATTTAATTAAACTGTACTTCATTCATTGCAAGCCATAGCGCTGGAGAACACTTTACAAAATCCACATTTGGGTGAAGTTGCAGAGCACTGAGATTTGCACTTTTTCCCCCAATTCAAATGCTCTCTTCCCTGTTTAATGATCTCCCTGGCAAGCTCTCAGAAAGAGCTCTTACTTCTAGTCATATATCACCAAGAATTGGCAAAGCCTTCAATATCTTTATTCCAAGCTGATTTCTTTTTCATCATGGGAAGGGTCTTATGCATTTACTTTATGCAGAGAAAATGGCTTAAAAAGAGTCCCCTCTATCATTATCTTCATATAAATAAAATTTTATTGACCCTGCATTTTTTCTCCTATAAAAATCACCATTGGCAGTCACAGGTTTCAAAGGTAAGAGCAATATTAATTTCCATTTCTCCCATCTGAAGTGACTTGGTACTGAAGGAAAGAAAAGTCACGGCCATTTCACTGGTAACAGGATTAAAGCATTTATGAGGCATTGCAGCTGCTCTTTTATGGCACCTGATTGATATTCATGTGTGGTTAGCATTTGTCTACTAACTTGTGTAATGCAGAGAATAGTAAAAGGGAAACAATAATTGCATGGCTGTTACATATTCAGGGAGCTCTGATTCACAGAAGTGTGCATTTCAGATGGTGGCAGATACAAATCGGACCTACTAGAACATATTTTGACTGATTAACATGCAAGCACAGATGGCACAAGATACAGTGGATGTGTAGGTGTGTTGAAAGCACACACAAGCACGCACACCTTGGCTGGAAATAGCAGCACCATTCATTTTCAGCAAAGTAAAGAAAATAAAAATAACTTTTTTCAACTGTTTCGATGAGACACTGCTGGAAAAAATTATATGCATTATCCAAAGTAGGATTCTAGAAATTCTTAGACTTATTTCTCCTATCAAATTACAAGAAGTCTTCAACAAGAACCTCTAATGTGTTAATCAAGACTTTAAAAAATCTTAAATTCCATGCCATTCAAGTTTCTGTATTTCTCTCCTCTCTTCATTTTCCTGTCCTGTTGTGCCCCATCCCCCACACACATCCTACTCACACTTCAGGGAAACTGGAACACAATAGCCCATAGTGACATCCACTGGTGGCAACCAGATCTTAATACCACAACACAATTCCACATTAAAGGAAAGCATAGCCAACTCCAGAAGATTGCTATTTTTACAGAAACATCTGGATGTTTGGTCTTCACATACCAACCAAGCAGATATTTGAAAACATACAGATGCCTGACAGAATTTCACTTTGTATAGCCAGATGTCTGGGGACTAGATACAAAACAAGCCAAGAATACACTAAAACCCACTAATGACCCGCTTCCTCACACTGCTTTTCTCTCTGCCTCCTACTCTCTGTTTCCCATCATAAACTCTCACTCCCCAGCTCTCTCTTGGGTATAACCCTACAGCAGGACAAGGCAGCCTTCAGTACTCCATCTCCTTTCAGCTCTTGTCTGCAAAACACAGTGCTCCAGGAAAATCAAGCCCTCAAATCCTGATACATACAGAAAACTTTTGCTAAAAATATGAAAATCTGTCTCACTTTAGCTCTATCTCCCTCCCTCCTTCCCCACTTCTCTCTAATTCTCTGATTCTCCCTCCCTCCACCTCTCTCTTTTTTTTCTACCCTAACTTCATTGGAGACAGCTGTGCAAATTTTAAAATGATAATTGCTTTGCTGCTCATCATCAGTATGTGACAGAATCCATTCAAACAGTAAATGATTGTCTTCCAGCAAATTGTCAGATCAAAAGAATTGATCAACTTGGACTGTCACAAACTTTTCACCCTCCACAAAGAAGCACTGTGAGTAATGCTGCATGCACTTCAGTAGAAAACAAAAGCACTGGGGGTTTTCACAGACACAAATACACACACCTTATTCACTCAAAACACAGAAGAAAAGAAAGAAAAGTTAGCTCTACCTGCAGTTGTAGGTCCGGATCTCTTTGTTGTCTCGCTTGCACTTGATTGCCACGAATATCATCGTGACAAAGAGGATGCCAGCTATGGAACCCAGAGCAATAATGAAAATCAGGGATAAGTTCACAGAGCCCATTGATTCTTGGGCATCAAGTGCCGGGGACAGGTAGATTAGGACAAGGGCAGAGGCAGAAAGAGACGTCTTGCCATGGTCATGGGCCACCACTATCAGCTCATAGGAAGCTTTAGAGTTCTCATTAAAGGTGCGAGTGGTTCTGACTTCTCCGTTGATCTGGTCTATTTCGAAGAAACCGCGGTCACCTTCTGTCATGTCATAGGTGACTCGGCCATTTTCGCCCTCATCATAGTCCTCTGCCTTAACTACAGTCACTAAGTAGCCTATGCCGGAATTTCGAGGAATATAGACCTCAGCAGTGCCATTGATCAGGGGTGGAGCAGTGATGACTGGGGTATTGTCATTGACATCGAGGATGATGACCCTCACAGTGGCGTTGCTTTGCAGCGAGGGCAAGCCTCCATCCTTGGCCAGCACTTTGAATTCAAATGCCTTGGTCTGTTCATGGTTGAAGGATCTTAGCGCATAGATATCTCCAGAGTTGGGATTGATGGAGACATAGGTGAAGACAGGCATGTCTCTCACCTGTGATGGCACAATTTGGTAGGAGACACTGCCATTGAGACCCAAGTCGGGGTCGCGGGCAGAGACAGAGAGCAGATAGGCGCCAGGAGTGTTGTTCTCCTGTACAATGACTTGATAGTAAGGCTTGGAGAAGTGTGGGTGGTTGTCATTCTCATCAGTGATGCGCACAGTAAAGGACTTGGCACTTTGCAGCATAGGCACACCACTGTCACGAGCCTGAATCGTAAGATTGTACTGGTCATGCTGCTCGCGATCCAGCCGTCCATCAACAAGGATAGTGGAGAAGCTTTCATACTCCTGCAGCCGAAAGGGGACATTGCCCAGCAAGCGGCACTGCACACGTCCATTGAGACCTGAGTCGCGATCAGACACCCGAACCAGGGCAATCACGTAGCCCGGGGGGGCGCTCTCGCTCACCTCCACAAGCTCGCTATTGACCGACAGTAGGTTGATAATTGGCGGGTTGTCATTTGTGTCCAGTACACTGACTGTGACTTTGCAGTGGGCAGGAATAGAGTTGGGCCCCAGATCCTTGGCTTGCACATCCAGTTCATACACGTGGCCCTCTTCGTAATCTAGCGCACCAGTGACAGTGACTAGGCCGCTGTGTGGGTCAATCTGAAAGAGTTCACGTGTGCGGTCATTGACATAGCCGTAGAAGGAGTAGACCACCTGGCCATTGGTGCCCTCATCTGGATCGCTGGCATTCAGGCGAATGACGGGTGTATTGGGAGGTGAGTTCTCAGGCACGCTCACTGAGTAGGTGGACTCTCCAAACACTGGGTTGTTGTCATTAGAGTCAGTCACCTTGATGCTGAGGCCAACTGTGCCCAAGTGTGGTGGGTCACCTCCGTCTAGTGCCGTGATGCGAAAGCTGTAGTGTGACTGTGTCTCGCGATCCAGGCTCTTCTCCACCACGAGTTCAGCAAAGCGCGAACCGTCACCCCGCGTCTTTATCTCCAGGCCAAACAGCTCATTGGGAGTGAGCTCATAGGTCTGCACACCAAAGCTGCCTGAGTCCGGATCATAAGCGCTGTCTAGTGGGATGCGAGTGCCGGGACTGGCTGCCTCAGAGATCTCCAGCTCAATCTGTGCTGCCGGGAAACTGGGAGCATTGTCGTTCAGGTCCTTGATCTCCACCTTGATCACACAGATCTCCATTGAGCTGGACATGACCTCTAGTGAGATGATGCACTTGGGGCTCTGGCGGCACAGCAGGTCTCGGTCGATCTTCTGCTTGGTGACTAACAAACCTGAGCTGGGGTTGATGTCCACCAGGTGCGGAGCGGAGTTGGATACGACGCGGAACGCAGAAGCCTGCCGGGGATCCAACGCGAAGCCTGCCTCCCGCGCGTCCTTGGCCACATTAGCGATCACCGTCCCGGCGCGCTGCTCCTCTTCTACCGAGTACTTAAGGTTAATCAGGGCGGCCGCCTGCGTCCACAGTACCGCCAGCAGCAGTAGCACCGGCAGCAGGAGAGACTCCATGGCTGCGCGGGGCTCTGCCTGGCCTCGCCTCTCCACACCCCTCCGAGACCGACGCCGCCGGCGCTCCAGCTTCCCGCCGGCTCGGGCCGCCTGTTGCGCGCGCCCCGGGGCCCCGGAGGCCGCGGGAGGAGTCCCGCCCAGGGCGGCCCGGCGGCGCGCAGGATGAACCCGCGCGGGCTCCAATGCTGAGGTTGCAGTGGACTCGGCGGGGGCTTTCTGGGGGCCCGGGGGCTCCAAGGGGCCGAGGGAGCGCCGAGCGGCCCCGAGCCCCCTCCCTCCAGCCCGGCTACTCAGTTTTCCCCCTTCAAAGTTAGCCGGGCGCGACTGGCCGCAGCGGCTCAGGGCTGCGGGTCGAGTGGCGCTAGCACGCCACAGACGGCCACAAGCTGCAGAGTCAGGACCGTACTTAGAGCGCGTACGCCTAAGGCTGTGCGAGCGCAGCCTTTCAGGCACTGCCGGACCAGCCGCAGCGCACCGGCACTGGGGCAGGCGAGCGCGTAGTCTGTGCACCTGGCATGCGCAAGGACCTCCCCCCAGCGCGCCCAGCTCACTGCGGAGGGAGCTCCCGCCCGGTACGCGCCCTCCGGGCTCCGGGGGGGCCACTCTGGCCTCTTCGAGGCCTGTTGGGGAGAAAAGGGGGGATCGTAGGCAGAAGTCTGAGTTGCTGACAAGATCCTTGGGCTCCCGGGGATTTGGCTGAGAAGAAGGGCTGTCCCGGGGCTGACAGAGGGAGGGGGAAGGGAGAGATGCAAGAGCGCTCTCTCTGGCGCTGAGGTTGGCGTCCGAGGGCGTGGGGGGCGCGTCTGCCCAGGATCCGAGGTGAGCACAGGGCTCTTCCCACAGAGCGGTTAAGGAGCTGCGGGCGTTTATATCTTGGAAATCAAAGTTACCAACGCAGCCCAGGCCACACTGCCTCAAGTTTATGAAAATGGGAAGATGGCAATTTGTCCAAGAAAATCAAAGTCCCGGTCTTTCCAATTGCCCTGAGGGGAGGGAGGTACGGGGAATGGGAAGATGAGGAAAGGAAGCTACTACAATACCGGCCAGGAGAGGCGGGGCTGCAGCTGCAGGCACCCGGGGCTTCTTCTCTCCAGGTTTGGGCTGGGATGCTCTAAGGACCGCCGCCGCCACCGCCTCCTCCTCTGCTGCTGCTGCCGCCGCCGCCACCACCACCAAAGGAAGCCCTCCTTAGTTCAGTTGCATGTCGCTGGGGTCCGCCTCGGCAGCTGCCAGGGTCGACGGTTTCTGTCGCCTCCAAAGTTTACTTGTGGGAGCTTCTGGATCCCATCATCCGGGAGAAACACTGTCCGTCCGCCCGGCTTAGGGCTTCCTCCCTCCCCGGCGCTCGCGCGCTAGGGAGGTCTGTCTATCTGAGTCCGGCTGTGTGTGGATGTGCCAGAGGGAGAAAGAGTGAATGTGTGGATAGGAAGTGTGAGTGTGGAGTATAAAAGAGCAGAAAGAA